>QVTF01005291.1:0-29325 GCA_003573665.1 Oxygymnocypris stewartii
TCTCACAATTCTGACTTTTTCCTCAGAACTAGAAGTTATAAATCTCACAATTCAGTCTTTTTCCTCAGAACTACAAGTTATAAATCTCACAATTCACACTTTTTCCTCAGAACTACAAGTTATAAATCTCACAATTCAGACTTTTTCCTCAGAACTACAAGTTATAAATCTCACAATTCAGACTTTTTCCTCAGAACTACAAGTTATAATCTTACAATTCAGACTTTTTCCTCAGAACTACAAGTTATAAATCTCACAATTCAGACTTTTTCCTCAGAACTACAAGTTATAAATCTCACAATTCAGACTTTTTCCTCAGAACTACAAGTTATAAATCTCACAATTCAGACTTTTTCCTTAGAACTACAAGTTATAAATCTCACAATTCAGACTTTTTCCTCAGAACTACAAGTTATAAATCTCACAATTCAGACTTTTTCCTTAGAACTACAAGTTATAAATCTCACAATTCAGACTTTTTTCTCTCAACTGCAAATTTCAAGGTTCAAGGTTTGTTTATTCGTCACATACTAAATTATACAGGGTATAATCAGAAGTGAAATGTAAATCAAGTCACGTCAAATCAAATTTACGTCTCACAATCGCGAGTTATAAACCCACAATTGTGACTTTGCATCAATTCTAGTTGTTCTCAGATTTCTGAGTTTACATCTTGCAATTCTATTTGTTCCATAAAAATCACTGCATTCTGATTTTACGTCTCGTTATTCTCATTTGTTTCTTGCAATTCTGATATGTTTCTATGTATTCTGAGTTTACATCTCACTATTCTCATGTTTCACACAATTCTATTTTTCTTTTTATTCTGAGTTGACATCTTGCAATTCTGACAAGATTGTTCAGATTATTGAGTTTACATCTCACAATAAAAAAAAAAATCTTGCAGTTCAATTTTTTTCTCAGATTTCTGAGTTTACATCTTGCAATGCACACACTTTGTATCCCAGATATCTGAGTTGTATTATGTATTTATTTATGTATTGTTTGCAATTTGCAATTCTCAGTTTGTATCTCACATTTTAGATTTCCTTCTCAGATTTGAAAATTCATGTCACATTTGCGAGTTCATATCTTGCAGTTCTGAATTGCAATAAAACAAAGTCAGAACTATGAGATAAAAAGTTGTAGTTTTCTTTCTTTTTTAATCCGTGGAGGAAACAAGCTTCCATAATCTTGACCCCATAATCTAAGTGAAAAAAGACCAAATCCTTCCAAAAGCCTGATGAGTTTGTCTTCAAAATGGACCAAAGTAGTCTTTCTATATAAGCCTTCTGAGATGAGTAAATGAGGGAATTGTAATGTTTCAGGTGAACGATCCCTTTAAGAGGACCATCATGAGACAGTCGTCATGGTCTAGTGGCTGTTTTTACTCTCACCGTGATTCCAGATCATCTGTCTGGACTTGCCCACATGCCGACCTCTCAAAGCAAAAGAGATCCGACTCCACACTAAAGTCTTTATTACTGAGAAAGACAAACAAGGCCCGTTCGATTGCACTGACATCACCTTTGGAGGCAATAAAATGCCATCATGATCAGTGAAAAGTCCACGAGACCTGTGCTTATCAGGAAGTTATTATGTTGCATATCGTGGACTTTGCCTTCTTTATCAATACTTTCGTTTTTGCATGTGCAAATTCAGCGCCATCCCTGTGATGCATGAGAGCCGGCTCTTTTTTTCAGTGGCCTGCTTTTCATTCAGTTTCTCATGTAATAAAATATGTTACTGTAAATGCACAGTCATAAACTACAAATGACAACATACAGTAGCATTTCAAAGTTTGGGGTCGGTATGATTTCTGATGTTTTTGACAGAAATCGCTTCTGTTCACCAAAGCTGCATTTCATTTCATTAAAAATACAATAAAAACTAAATTGTGAAAATAACTGTTTTCTATGTGAATGTATTGTACAATATAATTTATTATTCCTGTGACCAAATCTGTATTTTTAGCATAATTTCTCCAATCTTCAGCGTCACATGATCTTAAGAAATCATAATAATATGCTGATTTACTGCTCAAGATACACTTCTGATTATTATCAATGTTGAAAACAGCTGCTTCATATTTTTGTGGAAACTGTGATCAATTAATTTTTTTTGGATTCTTTGATGAATAGAAAGTCCAAAAGAACAGCATTTGTTTGAAATAGAAATAATTAGTAACTTTATAAATTGTGCATTGCTTTACTGTCACTCTCGATTTTTTGCATCCTTGCTTAAAAAAAAATATATTTCTATATATTAAAAACAGTTACTGTGACCTCTGAATGGTACTGTATAAGTGAAAAAACTATTTCATGATGAATGCTATGAATGCAAGCTTATATTCCCCCCCCAAAAAATTAAAATAAAATAAATACATAAATATATATATATAGATTTTTTTTACTTAAAGAAAAATGAAGACATTTATTATTGTATGATTTATGATGTTTAAAAAAAAATAAAGATATATAATTTAAATAGTAAAATACATATATATATTGTGATATTATTCGTTTTGTTTGGCTTTTATTTTATGCTGGTGTAAATTATTCACAATACAGTATGTATATTTACTTAATGAGAATCCCAATTGACAATAATGAAAATTACAAAAGTAAAATGTCTTAATGAGAATTTATGGAAGAAAAGTGCATCGCTGTCACGAAAATAATGTTACAATGGAAAAAACTCTTAACGGCCATAATTAAAAACAGGCTTGACTTTTTTTTGATTTGAAGTAGTTTTAACGGTACACAGAGCAGGTCCACGAATGCGATCCAGGTCGTGCGGTGGTTTATTACTCACCGGTGGCGCTGTTGTAGCTGCTGATGGATGAGGTTATAGGTGGCGTCTCGTCGGAGTCCACGGAGCCCGTATCGTCGTCTTGAGAGCAGCCGGCCTGGATGGCGCGCAGGTAACTGTGGCTCCGGGAGCGGAAGCAGGTGGGTGTGGGCAGATCCAAGGCCTCCACCGCCTGAGAGTCCAGCTGACTGTACGCCGCTCTGCTCCGGTAGCCCTGCTCCACCTGAAAGGACACGTGCAGGTTGAAACGTCCCGCACGAAGCCGGCAAGGCAGACGCCCGCTGCCCACCCACAAGTGCGCCTCGCACGGGGTGAGACGCGGCCGGCGCTTTAGGGTGGACTGATGCATCGTCGTGCGGACATGAAGAGGAAACGGCAGGTTTGCTGGAGTGGTTTCCATTCAGTCTAATGTGACAAATGTGCAATAAAATGAGAAAAATATCCTTAAATGTATTCCTTTCAGCAATTTTCTCAACCCAGACATTGTAGACAGACAACACTGGACAGCAGAGGCTGAAACTAAAAATATTTGTGATAATAAAAGCATGTCCCACTAAGAGACCCTTACAGTTCACTCGATTTTCCTTTTCACACAGATGCCTTATTGCTTTTCCCTCTTCTAGTTCTCTGCGCCTCACTCAGCGGACTCTACCATTGAATGTATTTCGGTCTGAAACCACAAAAGAATGCCCTCTTCGATTAATTCCAGCCCTTGAACTATCAAAATTACCACCTCGTCTAATGTGACAAATGTGCAATAAAATGAGAAAAATATCCTTAAATGTATTCCTTTCACAGTTATCCTCGTCTGTGGATGAGGAGTTCGTTTTATAAATTGGTATAAAAATGCTTGCAATTGTGATTTTATTTTTCCAAATAAATAAATTAATTAATTCAGAAAACTCCTTTAACATTGGGAAAATTGTAAAATACATAAATACTTATTTAAGTAAATACATAATAAATAATATTGTTTGTATTGTTTTAGGTCTAGCAAACCTATTTTAAATATAAAATAAAAAGAAAAGTTAATTCTGTTTTAGGACTAATAATATGTTTTGCACCATGGCATTACGGTTTATGCCATTTTTTAAATAACAAAATACTGTATTGTGGAAAAATAAACATATTTGTAATTTAGACCATATTTCATCAAAAATTATTATTCAAAAAACTCCCTACAGCTGGGAAAGTTGTATAAAAACATTAATTGAAATAATATTCAAATATAACATATGGAAAAAATAAAAAAGTGAATTCTGTTTTAGGTCTAATAATATGTTTTGTATTAACATTACTGCTAGTTAAAATAAATATTTTATTTTGGATAAAAACTAAAGATACGTTATTTAAATAGTAAAATATTTATACAACATTATAGTATTTTTTTGTCCAATTTTAATTTATGCTGCTGTACATTTTCTATAATAGTGTTTTATTTTAAATCTAATGAAAATCCCCATTGAAACTTGCAAAAGCGTAATTTTATGTCTGTATTATGAAAATAATGACACAATGCAAAATAAAACATTTTTTTAAAAAGCCTTGTTTTTAATATCTATGCAAGTAAGTAATGGTAAAATATTTGCTTTTCCTTTTGCTTAAATATCACTTTTGTTTTGCTCCAAATTCCCAACAATGCAGAAAACCTCTCAGAGAGTCAATCAACTCTAAAATGATTCAGTCAAATCTTTCCAAAGTAACCTGCAAACAAAACACCACTTCACACTCTCTCGAAGCCTCAGAGCAAAGAGTAAAGAGAGAGTGTGTGTTTGCTCATCCAGCAGGAGACACTTCTCACAGAGACACAACAGAACAGGACGGTTGTGTGAGTTTGTCAAGAGTAAACCCAAAAATGAAAAGCAAACAAACAGTAAAACACACCAAACGGCACCTTTAGAGCTCACTGAAATAGAAATCACAAGCCAATTCCCAGGAAAATACTTAAGTGCTGCTAATTCTTATTTCCCTTTGATCCCAGCATCTCAGAAACAACTTCTGAATCATCCATCAGTCTTCACAGCACATTATCCCATTCAGCAAAACAGATCTCCCCCAAAAAATCAATGCCTTTCCTCGAATAAAATGTTATTATGTTAATGCTAGAATTATCTGGAGTTGCTATGCGCTCACTAGGGTGTTCTGGGGGTTGCTATGGTGATGCTAGAATTATCTGGAGTTGCTATGCGCTCACTAGGGTGTTCTGGGGGTTGCTATGGTGATGCTAGAATGTTCTGGAGTTGCTATGTGGTCACTAGGGTGTTCTGGGGGTTGCTATGGTGTTTCTATTTGGTTTCTGTTGCTATATGGCCACATGTGGATACTGGGGTGTTCTGGATTTGTCATGGTGTTGCTATGTGGTTGCTAGGGTGTTCTGGAGTTTCTACATGGTCACTAAGGTGTTCTGGGGGTTGCTATGGTGTTTCTATTTGGATTCTAGAGTGTTACTTTTTGACCACATGTGGATACGCGGGTGTTCTGTGGTTGCTATGGTGATTCAAGAATGTTCTAGAGTTGCTATGCGCTCACTAGGGTGTTCTGGGGGTTGCTATGGAGTTTCTATTTGGTTTCTAGAGTGTTGCTATCCATCTTTTTCTTCAACATGGCCAAACTGGGGTGTTCTGGGGGTTGCTATGGTGTTTCTATTTGACTGCAAGGGTCTGTGGGTTCTATGGTGTTGCTATGTGGTTTCAAGAGTGTTGTTATGTGGATACTAGGGTGTTCTGGAGTTGCCATGGTGATAGGCTTGCTGTGATAGTCAATGTTGACGGTGATTACCATTGTTAAGGCACAACACGGGTTACGTCACTTGCTCAATGTAGCGTTGCCGAACAACAGTCGCACCACAGATCAGATTTCATTTATCACGTGAGGAGAGTGAGGTGAGACGGGCAAGACGACGGAGGAGGATTTCGTTTTGAAATGAAATGCAAAAGCGCCTCTTTGGCAGTTGATTTTGGACATTTGTTTAAAAAACATTTGCTTCTTATTAATTGGTTCCACAGTGTTTGCAGATTTTTACTTTATTTAAAACTTTTTTAATAAATGTTCTATACATTATATATAGGCTAAGTGAGCTTGACTGTGTATTTTGTTGTTTGTATATTGTACATTGACGCCGAATTGGCGCTAATTGAAAGTGAAAGCTTTCAAAATTTGGACAAAAATCTAACCAAAAACATCATTTTGTAGGGTTTTGGAGAAATACAATTTTCTGAGCTTTGACAATTTTAGACTTGTTTGGAATTTATGTATGGTTTACACAATTTTAAATGGCTTGGCCCCTTCTATACTTGGTGATTTTGTGCACTTTCGTTCTACTGTCTCTGCAAGATTTACTAGATCATCATCCTTTAGTGACTGTTATCCCTTTCGTCACTCTGCTTTTGGATTATGGTCTTTCTCAGTGAAAGCTATCACATGTTGGAACACTCTATTGGAAGGCACAAGGATGTGCATATCTATTGACATTTTTAAATTGAAACTAAAATCTTATTTAAAATCAACTCAACTCTGTAAACACTGACATGGTCATGTAGTGGCTCTGATATAATGTGTATAATATCATTGTATTGTATGTTTTTTGTGTTTTACTGTGATTGCGATTACCTGCCAAGGGACTGCGGATGGAAACTAGCCATTGGCTAAATTCGGTACAATGCATAAAATGGAAACATTTATGTTAAAATTGTGCATGGTTCCCTTTTCAAATAAATTGAATAAAAAAATATATATATATACAAGTAAGATGCTCGTGCCACTTTTACAAGCTACATAAAAGCGAAGGAAAGTGAGGAAAAGAGGGAACAGGGTGTGGTAACTAGGGTGTGCTAGCCTTTGCTGCAGTGCATTCTGTGTATTTCTGAGTTGTTCATGGGTTTGCTAGTGTGCTTGGTACGTTATTCTGGCTGTTGCTATGTGAGAATATGCAGTTCTTTGTGCATAACGCTAAAAACATTTACAAAGTTTCGTCAATAATAGTAACAGTGATGCATTAATAACTATAAAATGAAAGGATGTTTGTGACCTGGCCCATGGTAGAGCCTCGTCCCAGTGTAGAGCTGCGCTGACCGAATCCCCACCAGCGTCCCAGTGCAGACCCGCCTCATCCGCTCCCATCAGACAGTCCAGGTTATCCAGGCTGCGATTGGTGGAGACCTCGTATAGAGACGGCATACAGCTGAGAGGAACAAACACAAACACAGAATGATCTGGTCAATAGGGGGTGCTGGAGTTACTAGGGTCACTAGGGTGTGCTGGGGGTTGCTATGGTGTTGCCATGTGGTTACTAGGGTGTTCTGGGGATGGCTAGGGGGAAGCTATGTGGTTTTCAGAGTGATGCTGTCTGGTTGCTAGGGTGTTTTTGTAGTTCCTTTCTGGTCACTAGGGGATTTGGAGTTGCTATGTTGGACACTAGGGGATTTTGGAGTTGCTTTGTGGACACTAGGGGATTTTAGAGTTGCTATGTGGACACTAGGGGATTTGGAGTTGCTATGTGGACACTAGGGTGTTCTGGAGTTGCTATGTGGACACTAGGGGTTTTGGAGTTGTTGCTGTGGACCTAGGGTGTTCTGGAGTTGCTATGTGGACACTAGGGTGTTTTGGAGTTGCTATGTGGACACTAGGTGTTTTTGGAGTTGCTATGTGGACACAACTAGGGGTTTGGAGTTGCTATGTGGACACTAGGGGTTTGGAGTTGCTATGTGGACACTAGAGGTGTGTCTGGAGTTGCTATGAGGCACACTAGGGGATTTTGAGTTGCTATGTGGACCTAGGGTGTTCTGGAGTTGCTATGTGGACACTAGGAGGGATTTGGGAGTTGCTATGTGGGACACTAGGGTGTTCTGGGAGTTTGCTTATGGTGACACTAGGGTGTTCTGGAGTTGCTATGAGACACTAGGGATTTTGAGTTGCTTATGTGGACACTAGGGGTGTTCTGGAGTTGCTATGTGGACACTAGGAGGGGATTTTGGGAGTTGCTATGTGTTGCTATGGTGGAATTACTCAGGGTGTTCTAGGGATGCCCTAAGATGATGCTTACGCTGTTGCTATGGTGTTGCCTATGTGGTTTCATAGGGTTTTCTGGGGGTTGCTATAGTGTTACTATGTGGATACTCGGGTGTTGTAGTGATGATTAGGGTGATGCTACGCGTTGCTATGTGATTTTCAGAGTCCTGCCGTCCTGGTTGCTAGGGTGTTCTGGAGTTCCTATCTGGTCACTAGGGTGTTTTGGAGTTGCTATGTGATCACTAGGATGTTCTGGGGGTTGCCATGTGTTGCTATGTGGATACTAGGGTGTTCTAGGGATGCCTAGGATGATGTTACACTGTTGCTATGTGGTTTCTAGGGTGTTGCCATATGGTTGCTAGGGTGTTGTGGACTTGATATGTGGTCACTAGGTTGTTCTTGGGGTTGCTATGGGTACTAGTCTGCGATTGGTGGAGACCTCAGAGATGGCATACAGCAGAGAGAAACAAACACAAACACAAGAGATTAAGTGAGGAAACTCATGCCACTTGTGCGACTCTGCAAATAACATTTTATTTTATTTTTAGTAGCGAGCGAGAGCCAGGTGCAGCACAGAGGAACAGTTCTGACAAATTTGACCAAGCTAACAAATAAATAAATTCAAATAAATGAAGGTCAGTGAGGATTTAGTCAGGATGGTGGTGGTCGTCGTGCATTGGGATGTTTTGGACTCACAGGGCAGTGCTTTCATTAGAGAGTGCGTCTTAGTGGTCACGTGATCAGACGGAGGCGGGGCTAAACACTAACCTGTGCAGGTGCGGCACTGAGGCGGCGCTCAGCAGAGGAGACCAAACCACTCCGAACTGCTTTCTGCATGAAGGGACAGGGACTTGGCCTGATAGAAAGCGCCGTTACATGACCATCCAACATCAAAGTCTAAGATTCATTAACAACTGACTCGACTGTGTAACTTCTCTGGGAAATGAATCATAAATTCTGTATTTCAAGCTTCAATCCAAACTCTAAACCTATTACTTTCCCTCTTCCTAACATCTCATTGATACAAATGTTGTTCCAGGACCAACAAGGATATATAAAAATAAGAAATAACTTTAATTTTTAAAAGTTTCAGTGTATTTTAATGGTTATTATAAATCATTTGGAGGTTGCCGAGGCGCCCGGATGAATACTGCACTATGGTTATGTTTGGAAATGAATGCTAGCATACTGTGCACTATGTAGTGTATGAAATATGTACACATTATGCAACACTTTTAATGCATCGCTATAGGGCGTAGCTTTGATTTTGACATTGGTGGGGACAGAACAGCAGACATCCCCCTCCCCCCCAATCCAACTATCATTTTCACATTTATGATAGACTTCTGACCACAGTTTCATGTTATCTAATGTTTATTGCTATTGTAGCCAATATACATTTATAGCTATGGTTGCCAACATACTCATAATTAATAAAGAGAGCTTCTTATGTTAGCATATTCATCAGACAATAATTTTGAAAATTTTGATTATGTAAAACCAACAACAATACAGCAGCATCAGAGCCCTAGGTGTCTTATTCATGCGGTGCATAATTTTATTTTAATATTAAAAATGAATTGGAAATCTCTTCTCATAAAAAACTTGTACTGATGAACCTGTCGACGTGCTGCCATCTGCTGGTCACAGTGAATGTGTTTCTGATGCCATCAATGCTGAAATGTTCAGTTTAGGATATTTATTAAGATGGCACACTAATAACGCAGCTTATCTGATGTGCATTAAATTATCCAGCAATTATCACATAATGTCATGTGGAGATTTGTGTAAGTTCATAATGTAGTGTGTAAAAAAGGTTATATTATAGACAGGGTTATCATAGTTTACTGAAACTAAAACTAATGCCATAGAAAATATTTATATTGCCTGAAATAAAATAAACAGTAATTAAAATATGTATATAAAAAAATAACGTATTTCAGCCAGTTGCCAAGGCAACATTTCTAATTTATAATCTAATTTAGTTTAACTTGCCTTCAATAACTAAAACTGAATAAAAAAATATAAAAACTATATAAACATACATCAAAAATGACTAAAATCTTAACTAAAAAAAAAAGAATAAAAAAACATTTTTTTTATAAAAAAAATAAATGCACTGAAAATATTAAAAACTATGTCAGTGATACTAAAACAATGATTATAGTTCAATAAAAATAAAAATACAACAAAATTACTAAAATTGTAACTAAAATTTAAATGAAAAACATAAAAATAAAAACTATTTTAAAATATAAAAACTATAATTTTATCTCAATTACACTAAAATAACCGATTATAGTTTACTAAAATAAACCATAAAGGGGTGTTACTGTAAATAAAATAAATGTTAACTGAAATAAAATATAGAAATTGAAAAACTAAAATAAAAATAATAAAACTATATAGATATGTATTTTCAAACCAAAAACACCACAAAATTACAAATAGTTTTTTTTATGAAATGGAAAATCATAAAAACATTTTGCTACATGAAATAAAATATATATTAATTGAAATAAAATAAAAAATAAAAACTATATTAATAATTTGTAAAAAAATAATACTAATAACAGTTACAAAACCAACAAATTACTAAAAAGTTTAAGTACAATTAAAATTACAGATAATACAAAATACAAACTATTTCAAAATATTAAAATAATAAAACAACAAATAATAATAATAATATCCAGTATCTCAATAACATCATCAAGTATCTCAAAGATAATGTAAGACTTGTGTTTATGTTGTGGTTGACATGTTTATCTGTGTAGTGTGTGTAGTGTGTGTGTGTGTGTGTGTGTGTGTGTGTATCAGGTATGATGTTATTGATGTATAGTGTGTGTGTAGTGTGTGTGTGTGTGTGTATCAGGTATGATGTTATTGATGTGTAGTGTGTGTGTGTGTGTGTGTGTGTGTGTGTAGTGTGTGTGTATGGTGTGTGTGTGTGTGTGTGTGTGTGTGTGTGTGTGTATGTGTGTAGTGTGTGTTTAGTGTGTAGTGTGTGTGTGTGTGTGTGTGTATGTGTGTGTTTGTGTGTGTGGTGTGTGGTGTGTGTGTGTGTGTGTGTGTAATGTGTGTGTGTGTGTAGTGTGTGTGTGTCTGTGTGTGTGGTGTGTGTAGTGTGTGTGTGTGTGTGTGTGTTGTGTGTGTGTGGTGTGCGTGTGTGTGTGTGTGTGTGGTGTGCGTGTTGTGTGTGTGTGTGTGTGTGTGTTTGTGTGTGTGTGTGTGTGTGTGTGTGTGTGTCGTTTGTGTGTATGTGTGTGTGTGTGTGTGTGTGTGTGTGTGTGTGGTGTGTGTGTGTGTGTGTGTGTGGTGTGTGTGGTGTGTATGTAGTGAGTGTGTGGTTTGTGTGTAGTATGTACTCACTTGCGTGGCGGTAGCAGCAGCGGCTGCTGTTCGCTGAGCGAGTGCTGTGTGGCCTTCTGGTAACTCTGGCGCCTGGCAGCGGTTTTGGGCGAGGGTTTGGGTGAAGGGGGTCCGTCCGAGTCCTCGCTGTCCTCCATGTCTCCCATGGCTTTAACGTAACTGCACTGCGCATCCGTCTGCACGGGATCTCTCCCACACCGCCGCCTCCCTTACCCAGCGTCCCGCTCCAGTCTCCCGCAGGCACCTGCCAGAACACCTACACTTACTACCCACAATGCATCTGGGTCAAAGGATATCAAATACAACTTCTGAAATGTGTTTAAAATGCATGTGAGTTCTCTGTGTTAGTGTTGGTTTAGATATTTTAGAAAATCTCATTTTAAAATTCAACTGAGAAATGCCATTTAAAATTACAACAAAATATTGTTAATATTGTTCAAATATTAGGCTATTTATAGATATATAAATTCAAATTGTATATATCAATATATACGCACATATATATATATATATATATATATATATATATATAGTGTTTTATATGTTTTATGTGCTTATGAAAAACTATGAAACTGTTTAAAATACTGTTGATGAAATGCCATTCAAAATAACAATAAAATATTGTTTAGATATTAATAATGTATTTTGTTTTTTACAAATATTTTGATTTATTTCTATAATTGTTTTTGCATTCATTATAATTATAAATAATTACAATAATTATTATTATTCTCATTATACAAATATTTGAAAAAAATGTATTTGAGAAATACTGTTCAAATATTAACTGTACATTTTAACCAATTATTATTATTAATGTGTATATCAATTTTTTTTTTACAAATACATTTGTTTAAAAACTATTATATTGCATTTATTGTTTTATTCATTTACTTGTATTTACTTATTTATTTGTTATTTTTATTTATTGTTTAAAATTATATATGATTAATGTGCAAAATATTGTTCAAATATTAATAACTATTACGCTTATAAAAAGCGATAAATAAAAGAAAAAAAGTGATATAAAGTGGTTATTTGGCATTATTATCAATGTCATTGGCTATTATAAAATCCTTTATGACTTATCCGTGTAGTGTTTGTCACGATCTGAAGACATCTCTTCACTGCCTCTCTCGCTCCTGCACTGACTCTCTTTCTTCCATGTCAGTGTGTTTGTACCTGTAGGAAGTTGCAGGTCATCTCCTGGCCGTGGCAGGACTTGGACTTGAGCAGGGTGCGGTTGACGGTGGCGGATCCCTTCTGCAGCACCTGTCGGGCCTGAGTGAGGGTCAGCGTGGACCACGAGCCCCTCTTGACCAGCGTGTTTTCCCCTGTCTGGCCCGTGGAGAGCGGCAGGCTGACGGTGGGCTTGAGGTCTCCGCTGCTCTTGGAGGATTTGAGTGAATGCGCCGCGATGGTGTTGTAGCCCTGCGGATGCGGTCTGGGAGCCGCCTGACTGTCTGACACGGCCCTGCCCAGCGACATCATGCTGAGAGGGTTACGATATGCCACCGCTAACGGGCCGGCGGCGGGCTGAGCCGGCGCCTCGTCCTCCAAACCGTCATCTGAGCTCCAGAAGCCTGAGAGACTAGGCCGCGGGCGGCGTTTGGTGCCTTCGGTCTTGGCGCGGTCTTTGCTTTTGCTGCGGCGGGCCACCTCTCCGGCTGGGCCCGCGGTGATGCTCCCTTTGGCCGCCGACCCCTCCAGAGACTGGGACTTGGCGAAAAGCTTCTGGACGGACTGCACTAGGTTGCGGATGCGGCTGGGACTCTCGCTGCGCTGCTTGGAGCCACGGCTGCGCCGGTGGAACTGCAGCGTGCTGAAGCCGTCGCGCTGCAGGGGTAGGTGGCGCTCCAGCTGGTCCAGCAGGTTGGCCGGGAGCCGGTTCATCTTGGCGGCAGCCGCGGATGAGATGGTGGCCGTGCCGCTGCTGATCATGGCGGGAGCGCCCAGTCCCAGACCCAAACCCATGGACATGGAGGACGAGAGCGTGCTGGAGCGACTGCCGGTCTGAGCCACACAAGCCTGCTGAGACACAACACACCATCATAAAATTACCAGACAAATAGACAAATTTACTATAACAAGTGTGAGTTAAATATGAGTTTAAAACTGCACATGTATGATTAATTATTAAACTATAGTTGTTGTATTCATTATAATTATTTGCACTTATTGTTTAAGTATTATCACACAACTAACTGTACATCACCTGCACAATATTATTAATGCTATTTCATTTATTACAGTTATTTAGGTATTTGCATAATAAATGCTCAATATTTTATATTATCAAATATAAATGTATTATTTTTAACAAATATTTGTATTCACCTTTAATTATAATACTATTATTAGTATTATTGTTGTACTTTCATTTATTATATTATACTAAAACATTTAAAAAGGAAAATCATATATGACTGATTATTTTATCACCAGAGATTGTCAGCTGGCTTTATAGCAAAAAGTAAACATTGCAAATACATTTGATTTATTATGAATTTATTTATGACAACAAATACACAGCTTAATTTAATTAATTAAACAATTAATGTATTATGTAAAATCTAAATAAGTTCAATAATAATAATAATAAATACAAATATTTGATTTTGAACTACTTGTGATATTGTGCACATGATATTCATACAAATTTCATAAAAAGAAATGTAAACTTAAAAAAATATATAAACTAAATGTTTAAACTCAATAAATCTGAATTTAAATTTTGATGCATAGATGCATCAAATAATGGACGAGATGAATGATTACATGAAACAAACCCCTTTTGATGTGTATTCCATGCTTTTTATATTTCTATTAAAATACATATTGTTTATAATATATGTTATATTTTATATATACACTATTGTTCAGTCTCACTGAGCCTGTTCTTTTTTTTTAAAGAAGAGGAAAAAAATAATATTTTTATTCATTAAGGATGCATTAAATTGATCGAAAGTGACAGTAATCACATTTATAATCTTACAAAAGATTTTTATTTCAAATAAATGCTGTTCTTTTCAACTTTCTATTTATCAAATAATCTTGAAAGATACAATCCGCAAAATATGAAGCAGCACAATGGTTTTTAACATTGATAATAATCACACGTTTCTTGAACAGTGAATCAACATATTATTATGATTTCTGAAGATCATGTGACACTGAAGACTGGAGTAATGATGCTGAAAATTCAGCTTTGATCACAGAAATAAATCACATTTTACAATATATTCACATAGAAAACAGCTACTTTAAATTGCAATAATATTTCACAATATCTCTAATTTTACTGTATTTTACTGAAATAAATGCAGTGTCAGCACCTGTGTGTAGTCGCTCTGCTCCGGCTGGGTGGTGTAGTGGAGGCGAGGGAAGGTGCTGCTGTTGGTCAGCTGGTAGTTGAGGGGCAGCAAGCAATCCGACTGTAGCGTCGTCGGGGTGGAAACAGGAAAATGATGGAGG
Organism: Oxygymnocypris stewartii; assembly: GCA_003573665.1. Taxonomy (NCBI): domain Eukaryota; kingdom Metazoa; phylum Chordata; class Actinopteri; order Cypriniformes; family Cyprinidae; genus Oxygymnocypris; species Oxygymnocypris stewartii. The sequence continues at coordinate 14,665 of QVTF01005291.1, forward strand.
TGAGGATCCAGAGTGGCATAATGGTTGATGGTGGGGCTCAGGAGGAAGGCGGCATGGGGGTCCGGGGCCAAGGGAAATAGGGGCTCCTGGGGGCCCGCAGTGGGGTCGCAGGTGTCAGACAGAAGGCGGCTACGGTTGGCCCCTAAGCCTTTCATGGTTGCTGCGCAGGGTCGACTCTAGAACATGATCCCAGATGAAGAGAGACGACGGCCCTGGAGGGCGACCCCTACAGGACAGAGAGAGCTGGTTACAGTGATGAAGCTGCTGAAGTGCACACTGGTCTTCTTACGTCATTTATTCAAGTCTTTGCAATTAACTGAAATATAATACATTTAAAGAAACACCAAAATGACTAAAACCAAAATAAAATATTTACTTTTTTAATTGAAACTAAGCAAATTAAAATAACTAGTACATGTCTCGACATTAAGCCTTGACATGTGCTTGTCCTTCTGACAAGTAAATCCGTCATTCAATTGTCCGAGTAAAAAAGTTACTTGTCCAGTGTAAAAAAAATATGCCTTTTTTGTTTTTGGCATAAAAGTAATCCATTCCGAAGCAATAGTCTCATCATTGCTCTATGAGCCCTAGTGAAAAATAAATATACTTAAATGTACTTGACATGCTTGACAAGTATACTACAAATACATTTTCATATTGATGCACTTAATAAAATGCCCTGCAATTGTACTTTTAGTATACTAAACTGGTATACTCCATCTTTTCACTGCAGAGGAAACACTGAAGCTGCATCAAAAGTGCCATCAAGATGTATTTACTCAGACTGTTTAATGAAGATAAGAGATTACATAAAAGCACTTACAAAGTAAAATAGCAAATGCATAAATAATGTTATAAGATTAATGTTTTACTTTTTTAACATATAAAAATGCAATGATACTTTTAAATATGAAACCAAACCGCCAGTAGGTGGTGGCAAGTCACTTAACGAGTGAGTCACTGATTCAACTAATTCGTTCAAATGGCTAATTTATTCAATAAATAAAGCATGATTGGCTCACTGAATCATGGACATGGACCGATTCATTCAAACATGAAAACATAAAAATAAAAGCTATATATAATATGAATAAATACTGTAATAGATATAAATAATACAAAAATAAAACTGGATACAACCAGTGATTTTCCAAATAACTATGTAATTTTTTTGCAAATTCACTAAACAATTGCACTACTTTTGCATGTTTTTTTGTCAGCGCAAAAAACCTGTGTATCACTAACCATTCATTATAAAACCCAGTTTAACCAGGAAAGTTAATTACAATTAGGTACTACTTCTTTTCTCAGAAACGTAACGCATTATAGACTTATTTACAAAATGTTGTGCCATCAACATGAAGGAAAACGTCTCGGTTACATATGTAACCCTTGTTCTCTGAAGGGGGGAATTGAGATGTCACGCCTGTGACCGATGACTTGGGATCTCGTAAGAGAGACCTATCCACTTCTAGTGTATCTAAATGAGTCACTGGACATTGGCATGCAGATTTCGCATCTGGCTGCCACACCCCGCAGTACGGGTATAAGAGGTAGCAGGTGCACCGCATTCATTTATGCCTTCCCTGAGGAGCCGAGCCGATGACCCGGCCGCTCAGCGGTGGTGCAGCAACTGTGGCGACGAGGAATACATACTTAACCGAGATGTTCCCATTCAGTTGGTTACTCCGAGTCATGTTGGTGACCGACGAATTGGGATCCCTTCCAAAGCGCCACAGGAGCTGCCCCCTCCAGCACCCTGTGCAGGCCTCCTGATCCTTCCTATAAGGCAGACGATAGGACTGGGCGGTCAACTACTGCAGTTCCTAGAGCAACCCAAACAGTAGGACTAGAATAACATTGGGAAAGTGTCTCCTTCCGCTTGGAAGTCAACTCCTCCCAAAGGAGGTTAAGTGACATTTACTCATGTGAAGTAACCCTGTAGGGCCCTATTGCACATGGAAGTCTCTGAGTTGGCTCAGACTGCATCATTAGAGACGGCAGAAAGTAGTCTGCCAAGGGAAACACAGCTCTAGTAAGAATACCGTGGAAAACACATATTGGATACCAACAGGGTCACTCATATGGGAAAAAGCCTCACACCAGATTTCGAGAATTCATTGGCTGAAAGGCCTGGCGCTGGACGCTCCGCCACATCTGGACACTGGAGTGCTGGAGGACTCGACAGGGTTTGCCTGGTTAAGGAACTCTCTGGAGAATTAGGCGTTAAGGACGCCGCAAGCTGACTCTGAATCGGTGTCCTGACATTTTATCCTACCCGTCAGATTTTCCTACCTCGGCTTACTGCGCATGCGTGCATCAATATTGCATTCCTATTCGTACGCTGAACAACAATATTTAATGTATCTGCATTACTGTAAGGGTTTGTTTAGGGTTGGGGTTTGTGTAGACGTTAATAAAACACAATCTAATAGTTAGAAAAAAAAATTTTATTGTTGGTTTCCGGTACTAGTTGTATCCCTTCTATCCACAACCGTGAATATAACACGTAACTACTGTGTGTACATTACTGTAAGGGTAGGTTTAAGGTTTTTGTAGGTGTACACATTAATAAAACATAATTTAACAGGTCAAATTTTTCGTGGTCGAATTGTACTACCCACTGTTTTAATGGGAGGTAGGAAAATCTGACAGGGTAGGACAAATCGACAGAACAGTCAGTGCCACTACCCGTTTGAGGTGAGAACACCGGAGGAAACAGATTCGACACGCAGACTATATAACCTAGCGAACGTGTTACGAGTCACCCAGCCAGCAGCTCTACAGATGTCTGCTAGCGAGGCACCACGAGCCAGCACCCATGTCGATACGACACCCATAGTGGAGTGGGGGACCCGTCCATACCCCTGACACTGCGTGCCTGTTGTGCGTGGCTCCCAAGCCGGTTGCCAAGGCATCCGTAAATACCATAGGCACTCCTGCCCAAAGGAACGAGGGATCTGTCCACAGGCTGAAGGTTTTGCGGCAGGCCGGTGTAATCTGAACCCGGTGAGCACCGAATTTCCAGCCCCACCCCCACCTCGGGCAATGGAGCCAGTGCTGAAGCGGTCTCATGTGGAGCAGACCGAGCGGAAATATTGCCGCAGATGTAGCCATATACCCCAGGAGCCTCTGAAAAAGTTTCAGTGGGACCGCTGTCCTGCCTGATAAAGTCTTAAGGCAGTTCAGCACTGACTGAGCACATTCCTGCATGAGGCGTATTGTCTGGTTGACCGAATCCAACTCCATGCCGAGAAAAGAGTTCCTCTGCGTTGGCACGAGTTTGCTCTTTTCCCAGTTGACCCAAAGACTGAGAATGAGAATCAGCGCGGCCCCAACTGAGAAACCACTCATCCAGGCTCGAAGGATCGGGACCCGGTGGAGGATTCCACATGAGCCCGACATTCTCGGCGGCCCGGGAAATCATAGCCATCATCTCTGGGTCTGGCTCGGACAACGCTACCACACCCGAAGGGGGCAACGCAGCCGGGTTGTCATCCCCGCAGAGAGAAAGCTCGCCCTCCGATGCAGTGATTGACATCTGATCGTTAGGGGGTGCACCGAAGAAAATGGACAGTGTACTCCGTTCTGCAGAGGTCCCAGCCAGCTCCAACAGCAACTGGGGGGAAACTCCTCTTGGGGAAGCCCTCACTTTGACCCTCAAATCCCCTTTGACTCCACCGGACACATCGCCGCCTCGGGTGCCGGGACGAACCCTAGATTGCGGCAGAGGGACTCCGCATGTTTGACATAGCGGAGCCTATTATGCAACTACGAGATAATCATGTCCCCACAAGAAGAAAATGAACCATCCACGAAAGCTCCCTCAGCTTGCTGAATGCCCAGAGACGTGAGGCAAAGATCGACATTTAAAAAGACGCGGTCACCCGTGTTGCTCTTTTAGAGAAATTGCTCTTTTAGTGCTGAAGCACGCACACTCCTGGTGTGGCTGTCTGCACGAACTTTGTTGAAGCCGCGAGATCGTGACCACCGGTGCTGTGACCATAATGCCATTTTTATTTGGCTGCAACATGGTGGAAGAGGCATTCGCCCAAATCCACTAGAAGGCAAATGTGCAACCTTTAGCTGAAAAAAGCATAATGGCTAATTCTAATGCCTCTGTTTTGGCAGTACATGGAAAAGGAGACCGGAGGTCGCTTTTTTAATGGATGTCAATGGAGGAGCGGCTTCACTACGCTGAATAAACAGCTTTTTAGAGGAAATGGCTTTTCATTTAATGAATCGACAGCCTACCTGCTAATCTTGAAACAAATTTACACAAAACAACACTTTTAGATTGAACTATTTTTAGAGTTTACCACCAAAAAGAATGATGTTTTATAAGATAAATCAGTGACTTTTTGCGACAGATGGGATTCAGCTTATGGCACTCCACATTCATTCCATATGAAATCCATAAATGGTGATTGAGTGTTTTGCACAACTCTGACTGAAATGCAATGACGTCAAGGCTGTAATGTGATTGGTTATCAAGGCACACATGATCTGAGTTAGCCCTTACACTTTCTCAAAAATTAATAAAGACTCTCATCTCCTTTTAGATACAAAGATGAGTTCTGTGTGAATGACCCCTTATCTCAAAGTATTTTCCATCTCAAGTAAATATAGCTGTCTTGACTTAAGAATATTTAGATTTCGGTTTTAGAAAAAGTGTATTTTTTGCAGTGTATTTTTTCATTATTTCACAGTGAATCTGTCATGGTTTTTATAGCCCACATGCAAATTCTTCTCAATCAAACTCTCTCATGCTCACATTCAATCTGTTTTGCGGCACAATATTCTACACGCGCCCCTGAGGTGTATGAAACCCGCGTCTTCATCTTCTGTGAGTTTCTCTTCCCATCGACATTCATCTGGAGCTGAATATGTGAGAGTCACACACTCATCGAGAGCCGAATCACCCGAGACATCGACTCAAACGTCGCCGCCGACGGCTAGGCAGCGCCATTCACAAAACCTCACAAAGAGCTCTATTGGCATGCTAAACATAGCTGTTTTCATCTGTCAATACGGCGCGCCGCGCGATGAGTCACGGCACCGTCAATGAGCCTGAGCAGCTCGTTAACATTCAGCCGAGGCCATTACAAACATCTCACGCAAGTTCACAAGGAGGAGCGCGTTCACTTGACAGTCGTTTTGCGTGCATATGAAAGCCACCAACTGGGATCCTGAAGTCTGGTGGAAAATAAAAGAAATCATACGCGGCGACACGTGTTTGGTGTGCGTTTTAATCAATGTTGGGAAGGTTACTTTGGAAATGTAATAGGCTACAGATTACAAGTTAACCTACTTAAAATTTTATAATTAGTGTAACTTTTCAATTACTTTATTAACGTAACCAATTATATTTGATTACTTTTCTAAATGTCTAATGTTTTCAACTGTTAATCATGTTCAAGCAGGGTTAACCTTACTGTAGTGCTCAATACTGATTACTGTCAGACTTTCCAAATCTTTCGTCACTTGAATTGAGATTATAATATATACATTTTAAAGGAGATATTGGGTGCAAAATATCTTCATTTGCAAATAAATGTGTTTTAGCAGTTAACACAACCACCCTACAATGATAAAAATTAACTTTTTAATCCCCCCAAAACTTAAACGGTCTCAATTATCAAGCCATGTTGATTTTGGAGTGAATAACCAGTGCTCTCTTCCACCTTCAATACCACGACTGAGGTGAGACCCTTGAGCAAAGCACCGAACCCCCAACTGCTCCCTGGGTGCCACAGCAATATGGCTGCCAACTGCCCCGGGTGTGTGTTCACGGTGTGTGTGTGTTCACTACTGTGTGTGTGCACTTGGATGGGTTAAATGCAGAGCACTAATTCCGAGTATGGGTCACTATACTTGGCCACACATCACTTCACTTTCACTAAATTAATTTATGCCTGGCTGCGCAAATCATTTTACTCCAGACTGTTTTCTGATTGAGGGACAATTCAAGGTAGGTTTTGTTAAAAAGTTAAAATGATGATCACTTCCAGAGAAGAGAGCAGTGGAGTGATCATTAGCATGTAAAGAGATACATTACTTTTTATGATATTTTAAATTTTTAAGATATTTCTTAATTAGCTCTAATAAATTATCACATATAATCTAAATATTTGTATTTATTAAATAGATTGTTAATTATGTAATTATTAGTAACTTAAATAATTAAGAATATATCATTATTAATTATGTGTATATGATTAAATAATTATAATTAATTATTTACATTATTTATGAACTAGACATTATTTATGAACTAAACTTTACGATGCATATTAAAAGTCTGGTTATGTGAGATATGTGAGAAAAACCCCATCTATAATGAAAATGTTTACAAAATAAAATAATATTTCGATTGCATTTACATTTATTAATTTAGCAGACGCTTTTATCCAAAGAGACTTACAATTGAGGAATACAATAAGCAATACATTATAAAGAGGCAAACAGACACAGGAGGTGCTTGTAATTCAAATACACTAGGCAGTGTTCAGAGCAAATTCTAGCCAGACAGTGAGAGTTTAAGGAAAAGAGAGTTTTTTAAAGAAAGTCAAGTGATGAAGGAAGAGATGAGTTTTCAGGTGTCACTTGAATATTGTCAGGGATTCAGCGTTCTGGATGAGGGCGGGAAGTTCATTCCAAGCCAAAATTGATTGAAGCTAAAAATATTCATGAATGTTTTGCATCATGAAAGCAAAAGAGCAAAAAAAAAAGAATGCTAATAATCTTTGGAAAGTGTTTCATCTAAATGTATTCAGTCGGGTTTACCTCTAAGAAAAGCCTCACAACACTGAAGCCCAAAGCGACAGCGGGACAGATGTCATCTCAGCGCTCATCTCTGTCCTCCAACACAACACAAGCAGCACACTATCATAATGTTTCTGTCCCGCACACAGCACGCACATTTACTGCATGCATACATTATCCAGACGACCTGCTACACTTGCTGACGTTTGTAGCAAACAACAAAGCATACTACATCTGTTCAACAATGCATCCAATGTCATAAAGAAACTGAAATATAACAATTATTCCTGAGACTACATGGCTACATTATATGGCTCTCAATAGAGAAATATGTTTCTCTCTCTCTCTCTCTCTCTCTCTCTCTCTCTCTCTCTCTCTCTCTCTCTCTCTCTCTCTCTCTCTCTCTCTATATATATATATATATATATAAAAATAATAAAAATGACAAAACATCAAAAATGACAGCTTTACCTAAAATTACAATGAAAACAGAAAATATAAAAATAAGAACTAATTCAAAATAATAATTAAAAACTATATAGACATTTGTTTAAAAAAACAAAACTATTAAAAATGACAAAAACAACAAAATTACAAAATCTTTAAAGCTAAAATAAAAACTAAAAATATAAAAGTAAAAAAAACAAATATATAAGTAAAATAAATGTATATATATATATATACATAGACATTTCAAAAAGCCCTACAACTAGCCTAATAAAAATGACAAAAACACACAACAAATTTTCTAAAACTTTAACTAAAATTATAATTAAAACTGAAAATATACAAATAATAATAATAAATAAAAACTAATAAAAATGGCAACAAATAAACAAAATTATTACCTTTAAACTGATAATAAAAAAAAAATCTAAATATTAATCAAAATACTAATAACTATAATATCCAGCCCATCAAGCCACGCCCCTCCCCTCTGCCCCGCCCCCTGCAGGCAGATGACGGATGAATCTGACAGTCCTAACGAATCCACGGGGAATCGCTCATTAGAGTGTAGTGCATCTGACCATGAAGTGAATGATGGAGCATCTGCGACCGGTCATCTACAGCAGTTCTGTTCTCTGGAGACGATTAAAGCCTTGTGTGAACCTGTCAGCTTCAGAAAGTCATTAACAGCCCTTTGATGGATCCATGGGCTGCGTTTAAGAAACTAAACCTGGGAAATGATAGAGGTTAGGAACAGGACTGTGAGATAATGACTGAGACTCCTCAGCTTATTCTAATGAGGAAGAGCAGTCTGTTTCCAGATCAGTGCTTATCATTAGCATAAGAGGATGAGGAGGGCTTCCAAAGGCTGTGATATGAAAGTGCGATGAACGATGAACTGAGATAATTTCCTTCAGTGATACCGACCCAGAGCTCACGGGTCCTGATCAGACGCTGTGTGATTACAGCTAAACTTCTTTCTTCTGCTTTCATATTTCATATTTCAGTTATAATGTGTTACGAGTGACTTATGTGAGGATCCTGATCCTGTCTGCTGTTTTGTAGACTTCAGCTCCACTTTTAACACCATCATCCCGGACACCCTTCAGAATAAACTGACACAGCTGTCCATCCCCACCTCCGTCTGTCAGTGGATCACCAGCGTCCTGACATACAGACAGCAGGTAATGAGGCTGGGAAAATACACATCCAGCACCTGCACGATCAGCACTGGAGCTCCTCAGGGCTGTGTTCTCTCCCCACTGCTCTTCTCCCTGTGCACTAATGACTGCACATCCAAAGACCCCTCCGTCAAGCTCCTGAAGTGTGCAGATGACACCACACTGATCGGCCTCATTCAGGACAGTGACAAGAGACAGGAGGTTAAGGAGCTGGCTGTCTGGTGCAGTCTTAACAACCTGGAGCTTAACACGCTCAAAACAGTGGAGATGATCATGGACTTCAGGAGAACTTCAATCATTGAATCCGTCCTCTGCACGTCAATAACTGTCTGGTTCAGCTCAGCTACCAAATCTGACCTCAGAAGACTACGGAGGGTAGTCCGGACTGCTGAGCGAATCATTGGTACAACCCTCCCCGCTCTCCAAGACCTGTACTCATCCAGAGTGAGCAAAAGAGCTGGAAACATCACTCTGGACCCGTCACATCCAGCACACTCCCTCTTTGAACTGTTACCGTCTGGTCAACGCTACAGAGCTCTGAGAACCAGAACAACCAGACACAGTTTCTTCCCTCATGCAATCCATCTCATGAACACCTGACATTAAACGTGGAACACACAACACTATTTTACATTATTTATTCACCACACATACTTATTTTTTCATTTCCAATTTGCACATGTCAGACCGGCACACACATATTTGTTTATACTATATATTGTGTTTTTGCCATTTTGTACATTGTCTATTTTGTATATTATTCTTTTTTCATCTGTGTCTTGTCCTGTCATTATCATTCTGTTGTACTGTGGAGCTTCTGTCACCATAAAAAAAATTCTCGTATATGTAAACATACCTGGCCAATAAAGCTCATTCTGCTCATTCATAATCTTCATTTTTTGTTGGTGAAGGTATTGGTTTTTCATTAGACAGACTAGTGTGCTTTGATAAAATATAAATGACATTTAAATTAAATATATTTATAATTTTATTTAAAATTGGATAATTATGTAATATGTTATGCAAATATTCATTTTCAAATCATATTTTATCATTAATATTTACAGATTACACAATTACGAAATTTTCTATTTTATAAAGTATTAATTATATTGTTACTAAATGTAGAATTTATATTATACTTGATATAATATATATATATATATATATATACATACACACAACAAAAAATATGTATATATTATGTCAAAATATTTTTCATTATACAACCAAATTATAATTTATTACTAAATTGGTATTTTTTCTAAATGTATAATTTATATCACTTTATATTATTTATACATGATCAATTGTATTATTATTATTACCATTAATTGTATTACTAGTATATTAATACAAATTATATGAATACAATTAATAGTGTTAATTATATTATTCAAGTATTTTATATGTAACACAAAAACAAAACAAAATAGATTATAGAAAATATTGTGCATTATTTAAAATTGTTTATATGTGATATAATTACAAAATTGTATTATATATTATGCTATACAATTCATGTTTTGAATATATAATATTTATTAATTAACTATAAATATATATAAATAAACATATAATAATAATAATATTTTTTATATATATGTTTGTATTATTATTAAAATAAAATTAATTTAATTTATCTAATTTAAAAACGTTATTCAATTCTTGTTTAAATATGAATAATATATTTTGAACTAATATAAATGATACGATATATTTCAATGTTAGTGTCGTCCCTGTGCTGCTTAGCGTCTCATTCTGTGAAGCAAACAATAAAAAGCTAATGAAAGCAAGCAAGTAATTTGAGGTCAGAATGAGTAAATGAGGACTTTGGTAGTTTTTTCTTCCTATCATCGCAGCAGGACTCTAAAACGCTCTGAGTTTTCTCTCAGGACGGCAGCACACATGAAGCGCTGGAGTCGTGTTGAAGTTCATTAGGAAATAAACGAGCTTCCTGTGCTCTGTAGAGGCATCAAACGCATCTGAATGCTGCACAAATGACTTCCGTCACTCCACAGAAGCCGCGTCTGAAGCCTCTGTTCCTCGCTGATTGCACTGATCGCTGAAGGACTGAATTAAAATGTGCCCGACAGCAGATCTTACACACATTGAGAGCTCGAAACGACGCCGTATGAAGGTCAGCCTCCAGAGCATCTCAATGCTAATGAATTACTGCTGAAGAGATGTAAAAGACACTAATATTTACAACCGAAAACAAGGACTAAACGCTGGATAGTGGTTAACATTCACCAATAGCCCACCTAGGTGTAAAAAACTAAAATAAAAGTCATTATTTTATAAAAGTCATTATTTACATTTTGATTTTGAATACAAAAATGAGCAAAGTGATTGTGATTACTGGAAAAGTAAGTATTTATTTATTTAATATTTCAATTCGGATTAACTAAATAATTATTCAGGGTGATTTGTGAGCAAAAACACTTAAATAAATATATAATACATTTGACGAATATTTATATTACAAATATTATGATATTTAAAATATATAAATATTATTATATCAATATAATAACAGAAAAGAAATAAAAACAACACTAAGCTGTTCCAAAGTTTAGGATTGGTAAGATTCGTTTTATATTTCTGCACACCAAGCTGCATTTATTTTATTTTAAATCAGCATATTATTATGATTTCTGAAGATCATGTGACACTGGATACTGGAGTAATGATGATGAAAATTCAGATTTGATCACATGAATACATTTCATTTTAAAATATTGTCACATAGAAAAGTCATTTTTATAAATTGAAATAATATTCACAATTTGAACTGTACATATTATATTTTTGATTAAATAAATGCAGACTTGGTGAGCAGAAGACATACAAAAACATAAAACAAATAATAAATAAAAACTATTGCCCAGTAGTGTAGTTAAATACCATACGTAATATCTAACAGAAGAGCTCTCCAATCTGATTTCAGACCTGAATCAGTTCATTTTCTGAGCTGTTCTTCTGAAGCGTGTCCGTGAATCTCTCTGGACTCACCGTGACCCACTCTCACACACTTAACATGACCAGTGCTGGGGGTAACGCATTACAAGTAACGCGAGTTACGTAATAATATTACTGTTTTCAAGTAACTAGTAAAGTAACGCATTACTTTTTAATTTACTAGAAAATATCTGAGTTACTTTTTCTCCATTTATTGATGACAGTGCGCTGTGTGAACATGATCTTACTGTAGATCTGATCTAGACTAAATATGAATGTGTATTAATTCATCCCACTCGCAAAAAACAGATTCAGTATTCATCAAAATGAATTAAAACAGTGAAATACAAACTCAGAATATGACACAAACCTGCAATAATTAAATATGTTAAACAACACAAATATATCTAATCTGATTTTATTAAACGATGTGTTTGCTGCTGACCTTTGATGATCAGTTCAACCATATTAATAAACAAAAATTACTTTAGATAAACTAACAATTGTGCTTAGTTGTGTTTTATTGCTGAAGAGTGTTGAATCTTCTTCTTCTGTGTTCTTCTGTACAGACGTGATTTACTCGTCCTTCAGTCTGAGGTTTATTAATTACACTTTTTGATGTGAAAGACTTTTATATTTGCTATAAATATAACTTATTGTATTAAAAACAAACAATCAAGCCCTGCTCATATTTAAAAAGTAACACGAAAGTAACGTAACGCATTACTTTCAATAAAAAGTAACTAAGTAACATAATTAGTTACTTTTTTAGGGAGTAACACAATATTGTAATGCGTTTCTTTTAAAAGTATCTTTCCCCAACACTGAACATGAGTAATCCAAGACATGAACTGAGCGCGACCTCCCGATCGTTCATCATCACGCATCATACCGGCTCACAAACACTTCCTGTGGAGCGAAAGGAAGAGTGAAGGACGTTCACTTCATGAAAGAAACCCACAACACACGCGGCTCCTTTACATAAACTCACATTCCACATAAAGCTTTTACTGACACAGACCTTTAAAGCACATGTTAATATGAATCACTTGCTGCTTTAATCATCTGTAAGTCACTTCGGATAAAAGCGTTTCCTAAATAATATGAATGCAATAAATGTAAATGTTTTCTTGCTCTTTTGTACATCATAGTTTGATACTATGTAGACATACTCTAATTTCTATAAATTTAGAGCTCATTCCTTTAATAGAAGTAAACTACACAAAAAAACCCGAATGATTTATAAAGCGCCACTGTATCGACATCACAACCATGATCTCATTAACGTATAACCTCCACATTTACATATTCATATTTAATTCAGTATTGAGCAAATTGGTTAGCCAATCACAGCAGTGTAAAACACAGTGTAAAAAAGGTTTCATAAATATATTTATGAAATCAAGTGTTTCTCTCGAATAAAATCACTTGAAGATTCATTCAGAGTACTGCACACAGTGAAAGCAAACACTGTGCCGCTCTCTGAGAGTGTTTGTTCGCCGTCACAGGGTCAGACGTTCCCTCTCTCTGTTTCTCTCAGAGCTCCACGGACCATCGCTGACATAACGACCAAACCCCGTGAGATCAGACTGCAAAACCCCTCCATTCACACGTCCGCAGCAGAGAAACAGAGATGTCACACGTCGCTGTGAGGATCTGTGCGCTTTGGCTCTGGACGTGTGAAAGTCTGAGAAATGACTGCTTTCAGAGAGTGAGAGTTACACTAGTTTCTAATTTTCTCTGTTTGCCGAACATGTTTCGGTTGCCGATGGAGGTCCAGCCTAACATTGATTTCTTTCAGTGCTTTAACTAGTCAGGGATAGATCTGGGCGATCTAAACAATATATTTTAAGATCAAATATACCTAAAAAAAAATGACTAGCTCTGAGAAGTTAAATATAACTTTACAATATTAAATACAATCATTTTATAAGTATATATATAAAGATTTTTAAAACATTCAATTTGAAATATATAGGCCTATATAGCAAATATTATTTAATATTTTAAATTGCATTATTTGATATTTTGATGTGTTGAAATTGTATTATTTATTATTTTCACCAATTAGATTATTTATTAATTATTTTCAACAATTCTAATTTATATTCACCTGCTGTAAAGAATCAGTTTATGGCTATATATCTACTATAATCTATAATTATGCAATTAATTGAATGGCACCCAGCGGCACCTGCTGATGAGGCTGACTAACAGCACATGGTTGATCACGCATCGGTGATCTACTGCTTTTCCTGCAGTTCCCGGATGTGCAGTGTTGAATTTTCTGTCGAATTTTAACCACTGAGTTTGTGGAGGCGAATTTTTAAAGTGAATTAAAATGGGCCGACAATTACCTGTTGAATATTATAGGTTCGGTTTTTTAAACCGAAATGTTTTGGAAGTCAAATCTGAAAGGTGAATATGGATTATTGAATTTATTATAATGAAAATGTATGTGAAATGCTTTGAATTGAAATATTCACAGTTAACCATACAACCATGTTGAATTTCAGCCCATAAAAATACAAGCTCTAAAAATACAATGCATTCAAATACAAGCAGGTTTAATGCAATGTATATTTTTTTCAATTAGTGCAATTCAACAAGCTTTTTATTTCAAATAATTTAGTCATTGTTTTAATTCCATTTATAATATAATATTATTCAAATTAAATGTTTATTTAATATTACTTTACTTTTTTTTGACAGTTGGAGATCCCTGACATAAACCAAATGTTGTTTAATTTCCAAAATAACAAACTATAGTATATTGTGATACAAATTAATAGTTGAAAATAAATACAAAAACATATGAACATACTTTTGAATAGTTGTCAATAATCAAAATAAAAACCATGAAAAAAATGAACTAAAACATTTTGATTAGCTGTCAATAGTAAAAAAATAAATAATAATAATAATAATAATAATAAACAGAAACTTTGAATGGCTATCAATAGAACATTTTTTAAATAAAATCAAAACAACAAATAAACAGATTTGAATAGCTTAATAGCTGAATATTATAAAACATATTTTCCTTTTCTATTTTACAAAAAAAATGTAATAAGAAATTGGCGAGACGCTGATCCAGATGTAAACCCTTTTTCTGAAGTTTCAAAGAAGGCAAACAATTATATTGTGAAATATACAGTAAGAGTGATCTAAAATGACTCAGATAATATATAACGGTCTTCCAACCCTCAGAATCCTGTCATCCTTTATATCTGCTGTTCAACTTCATAATAAAAAAACTACGAGATCTTGTTTGTGACGTCTGCAGAACTCAATGTTCCCAAACACC
>QVTF01005292.1:0-29065 GCA_003573665.1 Oxygymnocypris stewartii
TTACTCACTGTCACAGAGCATTAGTTCATTCCAGTTTCTGAACTCCTCTGAGATCGTTTACTGGGCTACATCTGAGAGACTGTACGTGATTGTACTTACTAGGGATGAGCGAGTACAGCATTATCTGTATCTGTATCTGTTAACCATATGAATTATCTGTATCCGTATCTGTACTCGGACTGGGCGGGGCCTAACCCGGAAGTGGGCGGAATTTAACCTGGAAGTGGGGTCGGGTTGTCTTGAAATGGGCGGGCTTTAACCGGTATGTATTTTAAGCATGCAATTGATATGGGTTGATCAGAAATTGTTATATTTATTGCTGATTAGAAGATCAATGTTTTGATCACGATAACAAACGAACTATATACAGAACAAGTTTTGCAACAATGAATTGCGGTTTTGCAATATGAAGTAAAATGTAATGAACAAGAGTTTTCATCTCAACATAACTTTCTTTTTTTAACTTTAATTTTTTATTGATCCGTGTGATTTATTTTTTTGGTTATTTTTTATTATTTTTTTCCACACCAGGTATGTGTGTGTGTGTGTGTGTGTGTGTAGCTAATTAATTTGTAATATAGTTTTATACCACAACTACCTTTATTTTGTTATAAAATACAGCAAGAAAGTGTCAGACACTCAGTGCGTGAAGTAAAAAAAACTGGTTAGAGCCAGCTGACGGTTTAAAAAAGAAAAAAAAAATCTCCGACAGGCAGAGACGCGAGTCGCATTCTACCAAGCACCACGTCTGAACAAACCCCTCGTTTACCAAAACTCTACTCGTTAATAAGTACTACAAACCAAAGTAAAAAACAAACCTGAAGCTGAAGAAACCCTAAACGTTAACGGAAAAAAACCCGCGAACCTGAGTGACTGAGGGAGAGACAGAGAGCGAGCGCGCGCTTGTTCTCTTCTCAGTGTCTGGTGTGAGTGAGCAGAGCGGGACACAGCAACACAATACATCTGTGTAGGGCTGCAACTAACGATTATTTTGATAATCGATTAGTTGGTCGATTATTATTTCGATTAATCGATTAATCGGATTAAATAAAATTGTTATTTATTGACAAAATACACACAATTCCACATTCTGCTCAATGTCCTTCAAACACACGGACTGTAATTGACTGTAATTGGGTATCTGAAAAAAATGTATAAAGTGCTCTGCCTTTCTTTCATAGATATCAGCAATAATTATATTATAGCATTAGAAATAGCCTACTACTGTTACTAAAGAACTTACGCATTTTGGAGGACTAACAATACAGAAAGCTAAACATGATTTTGGTAATCACCAATGCTGTTAGTTTAGAGCAGCAGTGGCACAAACCTTACATAATTTGTTAAAAACCTTACATAAATGTGTTTTAATAAATTTAAGCATTGTATTTGTGAATATAGTTTAAATTAGGACTGAACGATTTTAGAAAATAATCTAATTTACCAATATTACGATTTAATATGCATTTTTTTTTAAAGCTCTTCATATTCATTATTAATCAAAGACATACAATAAATCAATGTATAGTGTGCAGTGTTGGGCACGTTAATTTAAAAAGGTAATTAGTTATATTACTAGTTACTTCTCACAAATACTAACCGAGTTACATCGTTATAAAAGAAACTAATTACCAGGGAAAGTAACTATTGTTACTTAAAAAATAACATGTCAAATTTAACTATGTCAAATAACTTGGATGCCCCAATATTAAATATGTTAAATAAATGAAATGGTCACCAAATAGAATAAATTATTATTATAAAACGTTACACTAATCTACACCATATTAATGTTTCTGTGGGACAATGTGAGAGACACCTATCAAATTCAATTGATTATTTCAGTCAACAGTATAATATGATAGTATGATAATTTAGCATTATATAATGATAGAACTTTAGAATAACCATGTATGAATGCATATTTGTCATGTTGTCTGAACTTAGGACTGGTGGTGGTGCTTAAGATATTGTTTGTCATTTAGTGTTTCTATAAAAAAGGGGGAAAAAACCTACAAATAATACAGATAACATACCACGAATTCTACTATTAATAACCATATAAAACGCACTAAGTATTATTGAGCTGCTGGGTTCATGAATATTAATCAGGTCGTCTTGCATTCGCTCGAACTGATTCGCTGAAATCAAAACAGGGCGATGATAGGTGAGCACCGGCCAATGAGATTACCGTTTGCGCATTAGCTCCGCCCACTACAGGAGAACCCGGCAACCCGGATATCGTTTACGCGCAGCTCGTCAATTCCGCATGTTATAAAAGACCCGCGGACACGAAAATAACCCGCGGCAAACTGTGGACTTGGCAACATAGCAGCGTGCCAACATGATGCTTTCTCTGAAGACCGCTTAGATGTGTGTGACTTGAAGCAGCGCGGCTAGACCGATCGGTGTGTGTCATCAAAGTACTGCGAGTGCTACAGAGAGCGGACGTCTCCTAATGCTTTCTCTCGCGTACTTGGGTGTCATACAATCGTCATACATTACTCTTAAAAATTTAAATGATAATAAAGACACGGAGTGAGAGGAATGTTCTGCAGGAACTTTGATCACAGTCATGTTTTACTGTCATTTCTTTATCCTGTAAAACGCGGTTATGGAGCATCTCATATTTATATTCAGACAATTACATGCTGTTATCCCTTTAAAGTTCCTACTCTCATAAAATATACACACTGCATGTTGACTTTTAAACCTTAAATTAACTTTCAAAACAGATCATTCAGTGCAATGGATATGTTTGCGGACGCAATGTACGGATATGTTTTGAGGACGCACACGCATGTGTCACAGCGCCTGACAGGGCAAGCCTTTACACTAATGCATTCACTTAAAGCTCAAAATAAAGAATAATCATGCAAAATGGATCACGTACTTCTCCCGCAGCATCTCATTCGGTTTCCTCCACTATTTTGAGATGCATTTTGTCCATAGAAATACGTTATTTAGTGCTGTAATTTGAGCAACCTGCTGAAGTTGGACGTGCACTGTGGGCGGACCCGACTAATCGATTATGAGAATCGTTGTCGATGATTTTCATAATCGATAATAATCGATTTTATCGATTAGTTGTTGCAGCCCTACATCTGTGTGTGTAGGGGAGGGGCGCTGTGACTAGCCTATCACAGAACGCAGACACAGTCAGCTACCCAATGATAATTTTTATTCAATCCAAGCACAGATATTGACTCGTATTACTCGTATGATACTCGTACTCGGCAAAAGTGCTTTATCCGTACCGGATACTCGTTTCAGCTGAGTATCCGGCTCAACTCTAGTACTTACTCATACACAACAATAAACTTAATTAAACTTATTAAACTCATATACACATATAAAAAGCCTATACATAATACAAATACACAAAGCTAGAATATTACACACGTTTAAAATAGCTAAAATGTCACTCTAAAATATATAATAGGACGTGATTACGTCATTAATATGCAAATGTACGCATGACGTCATCTAGCGACATTTAGCGACTTTTCGAGCAGACTTTAGCTACTTTCCATTGAAATAGTTGGCAACACTGGTTTAGTCGTTCCAGTCCTCGATTCTCTCTTACATTTATGTGCTCAAAGTGAAACAGTAATTGATCAGACTCCTAAATTGGTTTGAAAATAAGTATCGACTGGCGCTATTACTCCACTGAGTTATAAAGCTCACACCCTTCCTGTCTGAATCGTTTCATGTTTCATGTTTATGACGTCTGCTGGATGAATCCGTAACCCTTGACATTACAGGATCGTTTATCATACTTTCGTTCTACATCGAATGTGTAATCATTCTCTTTAGGTACACAATGAATTCACAGCGTCTTGACATTCAAAAGCATGTGAAATACAATCAGATACTTTTAAAACAAATCAAATGATCCTGAATGCATTTCACTAGGGCTGTCAAAATAATTCGAATTTCATCGAAATTAAAATAAAAATCAATTTTAGGTGTGCCAGGCAGCCTTATTAGTGGCGCACAAGATGCGATGATGATGTAGGTGTCATTGCATTTGAATGCTTTTTTTAGCCACGGGATGCGCCGCTGCTACCTTCAAAATATTGCGGAAAAGATGTTTACGTCAAAACTGAAACCTCACACAGAACGCATATTTATCATATCTTCTAGAGGGACATCTATCACTTTTGCTCTCGTGTCCGCATGTTTAGAAAGCCATGTCAAATTAATGTAAGTTCAACATGTCTTGAGACGCTTTTCCCATCCCACTGCATCTCATGTGTTTAAATGAAATAAGAACTCTTTGTGATTGGTTTTCGGTCCTTTGAATTAAATGAAATGATGCTGTTTTGTTTCTAATTGTTTAATTAATTATATATGGTTTTAAACATTATGCTCTTTTTTCAAAGATAGTCGTGTTATTTTATTGCTTTGAATAAATGTGCATTAGTAATATTTTGCTCCATGTGCCCTTTTGTGGCCTCAGGAGAGAAGCCAAACGTTTTTTCTCCCAAACTGAAATCATGCCTTTTAAATATTGATTTAAATATTGAATATTGATAATATTTAAGTACAAAGTTCGAATGGAGTTTTTCAGCCATTTTGACAGCCCTACATTTCCCTAGTCGTCCGTTTCATCAAACTGACCCTGTGACCTCTGATGTGTTATATATGTGCATCGATAAGGAAACGCAGCATAAGATGGAGAAAGACTTCGACTCTCTTGTTGACAGGAAGCCTCTGTCGCTCGTTTCCTGTCTTTGGAGGCGGATAGACACAAACCCAGAGCAGCTTGTATCTGACAGCAGAAGATGTTTAGACTAAATCCAGACGCTCAAACCTCAGTGGAAATGTGAGTTTGAGTTAGACATTCAGCAGAGAGACTAAGACGTTCACTCAAACGCTCTTCAAGAAATCTCACATTTATGGGAATGACCATTATTAGCATATTGTGTGTAATTACAGTTACTGAAGTTTAGGGTCTTTAGAGACCCCCATCGATGCACTTCTGCTCAATATCATCTGTCAGTATCTCCGTATTGTTTCACTAATGAGTGCTGATGTAAAGTGAAGCCGCATTGTGAATGAGTTCAGATGGTATGTGTAATGCACTGTTATTCATGCTCTCTATTTTCTGTAATGGCCTCATGAGGTGGTTTATAGAAAATGGTTTGTTTTCTAATGAATGAACGATGAATTATTAATACACAGATGATGGAAACTGGAAATGAGTCATGATGGTGTAATTATCCAGATGTCAACTGAGGGTGGTTTATAAATATGGAAGGATTTTATTAATAAAGAAGCGTTTTAAGAAAGTTTGAGTGCAGTCTAAATAAATGTGGTCAAGAATATATATATTTATATTTTTAAGAATAACAACAGAACTTGGTAAACAGTTGACTGGTCACCTTTGCATCTTTACATAGGTCTTGTTAACAGATACATACAGAGGTCAAATTACAAAACAAAGACATAAACACAATCCTTGTTTCAGCTTACAATGTCTTTGTTGGAGGTTCAGACTGGAGCGGGTCAAGAACATATTTACTTTTAAAATGAGCTGTTTCAGGTCAGCTGTGTGTCATGTCAAATATAGTTTGGCTTTGTGGATTTTATTTCAAAAGTCCAGTAAAATTGTGAAATATTATTGCAATTTAAAATAGCTGTTTTATATGTGTTTATATTGCAAAATATTATTTATTTCTGTGATGAAAATCTGTATTTCCCGCATCATTACTCAGTCTTCAGTGTCACATGATCTTCAGAAATCATAATCATATGCTGATTTACTGCTCAAGAAACATTTCTGATTATTATCAATGTTAATAAAACAGTTGTGCTGCATCATATTTTTGTGGAAACAGTGGTACATTTTATTTTTCATGAATCTTTGATGAATAGAAAGTTCAAAACAACAGCATTTATTTAGTGATGTGTAACATTATGAATGTTTTTTCTGTCACTTTTGATCTGTTTAATTAATTGATCATTTATAAAAATAAACATACTGCAAATAGCCTAGATTTGAACATTTTGAGATGAAAAGCTAATAATTCAATCATTTATATCTTTTAAGATAAAAAATAATTAAGTATAATTAAATGTCATAATGTAGCATTAACATTTTATTAAACAAAACAATCAAAATATAGCACTATTATTTATGTGTTTTATTAAATATTTATGGAATTTATTAAATTATTTTACTTGCATGTCATGTAATCATTAACTGACGTGAATGTGTTGCTAGGAAATATTAACTTAAAATCTCTTTGAGTAAATATTTCATGTCAAAGAGGTCTGGTTGACAAAAAGAGAAATTATACAATTGTGCAATTGCTGGCTTATTCTATAGTCAATATGTCTCTAATGATAAAATATTTTTTTACATTGATTTAATATCATTTGTTCACACTGTTTTCTCTGAATCTGAACAGTTGATTCAGACCTACAGTTTAGACCCGATTTCACTCACAACTTTATACTAGATGTCAAGTTGCTGCATTTCGCCTTGGATTTGCAGTGTTGTATGTCCTTATTTAAGATAGCTAGGTAAAGGTGTGTGTGTGTGTGTGCGTGTGTGTGCGTGCGTGCGTGCGCGTGCGTGTGTGTGTGTGTGTGCGTGCATGCGTGCGTGCGTGTGTGTGTGTGTGCGTGCGTGCGTGCGTGCGTGCGTGCGTGTGTGTGTGCGTGCGTGCGTGCGCGTGTCCAGTTCACTGACTGACCAGCTGTGAGAAACACTGAGCAAACAGACGATCATCTAATGATCAACAGACAGGGAAGAGAAGCAGGGAGGAGTGGTGTGTGAGATGGAGGAGCGTGTGGGAGAACCGAGAGATGTGTGTGTGTGTGTATGTGTATGTGTGTGTGTGTGTGATAGAGAGAGAGAGAGATCTCTGTGTCCGAGCAGACGCTCCAGCTCGCTCACGGTAGGCTAGCGCTCCGTTTCTCTCTGTTGCTCGTGATAAATCCAGACGGATGATGGATGGCTGGGTGTAGACGGCGTTCAGCGTTGATATATGAGTGTCTTATGGGATCTTGTGTGATTTTGTTGGCCTGTAAACGGGAGTGTTGTGTGATTTGTGATGAACAGTTACTGAACTCTGATCAGCTGTGGGCTGCGGTAATGTAACTTTAAATGCTGGAGTTTTACTATAGTGACAGGATTTGAATAGTGTGTGTGCGTGTGTGTGTCTGACAGAGTCAGTGTGTGTTGTGACTGCTGGACATGAGACAGCTGTTGGCTAATCTGTGCCAGTGGTTTATCACCGGATGTTCAGTCAAAGCATTATCAAACTGTTTAGAAAGCAGGCCTCTATCAGTTTACAGCTGTGTGTGTGTGTGTGTGGTGTATTGTGTGTTGTGTGTTGTGTTGTGTGTGTATTGTGTGTGGTGTGTGTGTGTGTTGTGTGTGTGTGTGTGTGTGTGTGTGTGTGTGTGTGTGTGTGTGTGTGTGTGTGTGTGGTGTTGTGTGTGTGTGTGTGTGTGTGTGTGTGTGTGTGTGTGTGTGTGTGTGTGTGGTGTGTGTGTGTGTGTGTGTGTGTGTGTGTGTGTGTGTGTGTGTGTGTCAGGACATCTTCACTATGGAAAGTCCCATCTCACACCATTGTGACCCAGTCCCACGGCCTGTGTGTAAATACAGCAACAGAAAACTAGATATGTTCATGTTCTGATGAAATGTCAGCGGGGTTTGCCATGATGACATTATTCCCCTAAAATATGAGTGATACAAATAGTGTTGTGCTGAAGATATGTAAATATGTACTATAGTATATAGATAGTATAAAAATAAACTAGATTTATTTTCCACTCCACCTTAACAAATAATTATTATATATTAAGTTATTTGAGAATTATATATAAATGTAATTATTGATATATCATTTTAATATTTTAATTTAGGATTTTAATATTTTTTTAATTTAATTTGTTTTGTAATATTGTAATATTTTCTTTCTTTCTTTGAGTATTTTTTTTTCTTTTCTACTTAACTTTTTTTAATGGTTAATAAATTTTATACAGTGGTGGACAAATTTATTATAACATTTGACATATTTAAGAGGTTTCAGTTGTTGCCATTTCAAAACCCATAAAACAAACTATTGCCTGAACAACCCTCGACAGAAGGCATCTACTGTGACATTGAAAATCATGAACTGGCCACCTAAAGTCCAGACCTCAACCCCATCGAAACAATTTGGGGGCGAGGAAATATACTGACACTATGCCCGAGAGATGTGCTGCTGTAATTACTGCAAAAGAGGGACATGCCAAATATTAAAGTTATAAGTGGATACAAATATTACGACTCACTTCAGCTGATATTTGTTGTGATCAGAGCAACCATCCACATGTTTCATGAACATAATGAGATTTTATATAGTTTTCATTTTTATATATTATCTAATAAACTATATTTGTATATAGTTTCGATATTTTCTATAATATTTTACATTAGCTTATTTGATAGTTTGGTGTCTCATATTTGATTCAGTATATCATAAGCATGTGAGCTCTCACTCTCAGGCCGATGTTTAATGCAAATGCAAAACTGGATTTGTTTAGTTTCCATCGTTATTTGTCCTGCTGCCGTCTGTTTGTTTTCATTGCCAGTAAAACTTCACCTTTCCTCCATCCCTCTTCTTCTGGCGTCTTCTGTGTTTGTCCCCTCCACCTCTTCCTCGTCAGCTGTGTGTGATGCTAAATGTTTACTGACTCCTCTAACACCAGCTGAGTCTGACAGATGTCATTCGTCCATCCGATGCGTTTGCCTTCCCGGACTTCATTGACATTTTCACACTCCTGAAGTGGATGGAAAGTGGTTCGGTGACATAAACATAAAGTTATTTATTTGAAGCACAATTCTAGGTAACTTACTGAAAAAGTGTTGGTGCTTAAAGTGCTTCACTGAGCTGAGATTTAAACTTAAAACATCTCAAGATAAATGAAATAAAAATAAAATCTAAATTAAGTGTTTTAAGGGTGTCCAACTGAACATCTTATGGACTATCCTCCGTTGCAGTCACATGCCCCTCGGATGGCCAACTCCTGTAGTTTGTCCTTCTTTGGCCTCGGCTAAACCCGCTGGCCACACTCTCTCTAGCATCAACATCTTCTAGTCTCAATCCCGCTACACTGATTCATATCAGATCTTCCACTGTGTCTGAATGAAGGGATGCTCTAGTGCAGTGCTTCTCAACCCCCCCTTAAACCTATAAACAAATCCGTTGCCCCTATCCCACCTCAGACTACCAAATAATAGTCTCTCTGTGCTTATACTGTAATTTAATGCAGCCAAATTCTCAATAAAACTGTTTTACTTTATATATTTTACTGTTTCTTTTGTCAGTCAATGGAATAAATATGAAATAGTGACTGAAACATCCCTTTAAAAATTAATAACCAGCTCTCCCTTCCAAGAAGCTAGTCTGCACAACAATCCTAATTTATCATTTTATTGAGCCGTTGTCTGATGAAATCAAATAATACACACAAGACAAGATAAGACAAAGACAGTTGCTGTGCTGTGATTTCGGCTATATTTGCATGTAAAATTAGAGAAGCAACATAATATCTGTTTTACTGAACGGGCTCCTCCTCTCAGATGTTCACTGAACAGAGCAGATGCAGAGAAAGAGCTGCGTGCGCACTGATCTCGGCAGTACCAACGATCACGGAGACTCGCTAAAGTTTGTCCAAGAAGTCGCTAGATTTCTCACTATTCGCTTCTTTGGAAAAAAAGTCGCTAGGGGGCTCTGAAAAGACAAAGTCGCTAAGTTGGCACTGCACGCATCTCTACTACTCACCTCTCTCTCTGTATGACTGCAGCAGCACACGCATCTTCAAACGCACACACACGTGCAGGAATATCTGTACCATGGCCAATCAGAGGGGGGTCCGCCCTTCACTATCTCTGATTGGTTTAGATCACGATATGAGCCTAATGTGTGTCTGTTGTTGAACCACAGTTCAACTGTTGGTCGCACTCTAGAGCCCTGCATTACCATCCCGTCGCCTTTGCAACGTTCTCCCAAACAGAACACAATTTCACTGTAGTTCACTGACAAGCTAGGACATATTGCGTTTGTAATCGCAGACGAATCGCCTTTAATTATGAACACAATATTGCGTAGCTTGTCAGTGAACTACGGCTCTGTGTATTAACTGCCGCTCTATCTATAAACAGGTGATGGAGATTTACTGCTAATCAAGAAACCGGCTTTACTGTCGAGATGCGCATGTTAATCGAATTCGATTAGTTGCACAGGCTTACCCGGCGGTATATTAATACTGAGCGGAGAACAGCGAGACCACCGCAGAGGTAATAAGATCCACCCCAGGACCAGAGCGGCCCATTACCAGCCAATGAGGCGTGTCTGAAAGCATCCCAGTGATGGATTAATACTCAATACAGCAGCTTTACCTTCCTCTCACCCGCTGTTCTCTTTCTCCCTTTTTCTTCTAGCATTCTTGTCACAAAAAACACTTATTTGCTTATGAAACATGAGTTTTTGACTGTGAAAGAGTCAAACGTAACTCCCAGTTTCTTTGCTACAGCATTAGTGCCATGCTGGCAATTCATTTAGAAAATAATTGTAGTGCATCTCTCAATTTGTTTACAAGATTATTGATATCTAGTGAACATGAAATGCATTTATAAGTAAGCAAGCAGGACTATGAATAAAGGATTAAAAGTTCATAGAAATATGTTTATGTGTATATATGCTTTGGGCTGGCGAGGACTTAAATATAAACTTTTCTAAAAGTAGGCATCTGCAACTCTGACTTTTTATATATATTTGAGAATTTGAGTTTATTTATATATTGAGAAATCAATATATTTTATATATTATTTGGATTTGTTTATAGATCATTAAGAATTAATTATTACAAAATATTATATGTATGTATATTTAATATTATAAATTAAAGTAAATAAATATAATTAAATATATACATTTCTAAAAGTAGGCATCTGTGAGTCTTATTTTTGTAATTAAGTGTTTTTATAATTAACACCACCAATTAATAATACCAACATATAACAATTTTACAATAACATTTTTTACAAGTTTAACACAAAATCAAAATGCTTTTGCTGCCAGGAAAAATATTAATATTTTGTACTTTTTTTAAAAGTTGGACCAACTGTATTTTAGTTTAATTGAATTTAGTCTTACTAAATGTTGTTATTAGGAAGGAAGACCTAGTATTAATGATAATGAGCCAATTTCAATACCAATCCAAACATGCGACTCAATTCAACCTGGACTTTAGATCAATATACTTTGTACATGACTGTCCCATAAACATTGTTCCTTGCTTTATGAGCAAAGTGAATAATAAATTGGCTTAAATTTATGTCTATATCTGTGCAATTTTTCCTGTCACAAAGGTTTTGTTTTCAATACTGTGTCCCGTTACAAGAAGTCCTTTTTAAAAGCTATTAGTGAATGCATATCTAATGCAGACAGCCTCATTATCCATGGCTTTTGTCCAGTGATGTGCAAAAACCACGTATTTCAAAACCAACTAGTCTCTGGTTTGCCTGAACGACTGCAGACCGAGTCTTGCACATTCCTAAAAGCGTTTGTGAGTCACAGTGCTTTAACAGCGCTGTAATTGTCTCTAATTGCGTGCTCAGGACTGACTGTACTGCCTCCGGATGAACACCGCAACTCTTTCTAGGTGTTTTATTCATCTTCAGCTCTGTCGATGCTTCTGTGAACTTCCCGGCCTTTTTCTGTTGTTTTGTGACGTGATGTTAAAGTCATGACCGTGCTGATCCGGCAGAAACACTGTGCTGTCATGTACCGGCCCGTCGACTGTGTTTGTGCGCGAGCGGACACACTCTTGAGTGATTCGTATTAATCTCTCATGTGGATTTGAGACTTTAAAACATCAGCTGTCGTCTTTGTTTCACAGGCTGCTTTACTCATCTGAATTCACTCCAGAAGAGAGGTTTCGTGAAATACTGGCAGCCGAATGTTAAACAAAACCACTGAGACGAGACTCAACAGCACTTAGTGACCATTTAGGTTAATCAGTGAGAAAAAATGCATTTGTTAAATATTATTCTTTAGTCAGTCACATGCATCTTGAATTGCATAACACATATACAAGGTTGCAACATTCATTGCATGCATACATATCGGTTTATGTCAATCATTATGTACACTGTGTGCGTATATTGACTTTGAAGCTCAGCAGAAACCCTGCTGATGCAAGGCACCATGGGATAGATTGCATCGATATTTGGATCGGAAGATCATTTAAATCCTCTTGCATGTCCATTTATTTTATATTTAGGTTTATTTGATCACATCTCCAGCTCTGTTTGACCACATGCAAATGAATTCTGCAGAATTATGATGATTTTTCTCTCAGTGAATTAATAGACTCTGTGTGTGGCTGCTGATGAGCAATTCCATTGCTTTGTACTTCCAGACAGAACCGGGTGTCTTCACCGTAATTTAGCACCCGACCAGCGCCACAGGAGAAATAAATCTGTCCTGGAGGGACCTTGAACACGTCTGTTTTGATTTATTATGTACTCTGATTACAAACACTATGATTCAAAACTTTGAAGCCAGCGAATGTTTTAGAAAGAAGTGTCTTATGCTCATCAAGGCTTGGCTTTATTTCATAAAAAGGCATAATAAATTGTGGAATATTATTATGATTTAAAATAAATTTTTTCTATTTGAATATATAGTTTAATATAATTAATTCCTGTGATCAAAGCTGTATTTCCAGCATCATTCCTCCAGTCTTCAGTGTCACATGATCTTCAGAAATCATTCGAATATACTGATTTGCTGCTCAATAAACATTTCTGATTATTATCAGTGTTGAAAACAGATTTCATGATGAATAGATAGTTCAAAAGAACAGCATTTATTTGAAATATAAATATTATATAGCATTACAAATGTCTTCGCTGTCACTTAGGATCAGTTTAATGCGTCCTTGCTGAATAAAAGTATTAATTTCTTTCTAAGAGAAAAAGTCTCCAGTCATATCTATGGCCTAATAAAAGCCGTTTCATTCTGGCTGGTAATGAACCGCCTCATGGGTGCCGACATCACATGACCAGCTGAATAATACTTGCTCTAACTCGCTAACCCTCCTATTATCAGACGCTTTAACTCACTGAATAAACGAATGAAGGCTGGCATTGAATCGGGCATTTCTATAGTGCCATTTAAATGACTCCATATCATAACTTAGTGCAACTTTTACTGTTTAAATATTATACAATTGAAATATTCATAAATAGCCAATGTCTTAAAAAAGCTTTCAGTTTGTGATATTTATATAGCAGGTTACCTGTAGAATGTGACCTGGAGGAATTGGTTGGGTTAAATAGATGAGCTTTCGAGGCCTTCAGCGGGGAGTTGTTGCATTTCTATAGTTGTATCACTCTTTTCTTGGGAAGCTGAAAGGAAACTGAATAGACAAACATGAGCAGTACCATTAACACAGATGCTGGAGGAAACGGAGCAGACGTGGAGTTGTTGAAGGATTATCAAACAGATGCTGCGCTATGAAAACATGCCGTCATCTGTGATAGAAACAGCCCTTTCTGGAAAACCAGAGATAGGCTTTGTTTTAAACCGTACAGTATTTTTGGCTGAGCTTGAGAATAGCGTACTCTACTACTATATAGACTACTACATATGTAGTATGTGTGCTGTATATTAAAGCTTTCACATTTTATGTTCACATTAAACAGACGGTCTGCTGCATTTGCTCAAATGTGCGGTACAGCATTTGGGACTCATATAAAGCATATCCCACAGCCTGTGTTATTTCAGTATTATCATTTACATTTACATTTACGCATTTAGCAGACGCTTTTATCCAAAGCCACTTACAGTGCATTCAGGCTATGCATTTGTATTGTCAGTGTGTTCCCTGGGAATCGAACCCACAACCTTTGCGCTGCTAACGCAATGCTCTAACCACTGAGCCACAGGAACACTATTATCAATATACTAATATAATATTTCTTAATATTTTGAATTAGCTTTGGTTTTTATATGTTTTCAGTTTTCTTTAGAATTTAAAGTTTAGTCCTATTTTGTTCTTTTTCCATTTTTAGTAGTTTTTGTTTATAATAATATATAAATATACATATTTTGGCTTACAACATCAAACTAAAAGAAAAAGGCAAGTTCTGAAAATGATAGAAGAAAAACTAGAATAGTAATCCGTCTCCAGATTTAATACTTCGTAGAGCCACCTTTTGCTTTAATTACAGCCAGTAATATTTTATTAGTTTATTGTAAGGCAAAATTTCCAAATAAAGCTGGATTATTGAATAATATTTTTAATTGCATGACATATAAAATAACTCTTTCAAAGATGTATTGTTACATATGTAAATATATTTTACATTTTCTTTCAAATTTTGAGTCATTTTATGTACTTTTGTCATTTTTGGTGTTTTTATTATCTTTTTTATTATTATTATTTATTAGTTTTTTAATTCATTTAAATTTTAGTTACAGGTTTAGACATTTTGTTGTGCTTTTTGTCATTTTTAGTAGTTTTTAGTTTTCAGTATTTCTATTTAGTTTTATTTTCTAAGTAGCTTTCATATTTTCAGCTTTCATTTTAATTTTAGTTATAGGTAGGTTTAGTAATTTTATGAAAATTATAAAAAAAAATATATTAGCTGTAATTTTTTATATTTCTATTTATCCTTATTTTACTTCAGTTTTAGTCATTTTACTACTCTTTACATATTTCGGCTTTTTGTTTAGAGTAATATAAATATTTTTTAATAATTTAAATTTTGGTTCATAATAACAAAACTGCCCACAATGCAGTGCAAAGTGAAAGAGGCTTTTGGATTGATTCAGTGTTTTTTGTAGTTAATCCCAGTAATGCTGAAAACAGCTTTGATACTGTCATAAGTGGTCAAACATCATAAATCCTTGAGCTTTTCTATCCGCTCTGACTGTTATTAAATTATGTTTGTACTGCGCTAAATCATTTGGACAGATTTACAAACACCGCTAATAACGTTTAAGGGAACTGGCATTAATAGTTCAGCACTGTTGAACTGGTCACACATTTCTGTATAGATTTCATTCAATTACAGCCGTCCATAGAGGCTATAAAGCTTTATTAATCCATTGTAGTAAAAATACCAGTTTAATATAGAGCTATTGTTTCAGCTCCGGGAATTAGTTATTAAATATTTAATATGCTCGATTAAGCCCTATTAATATTTCTTTACAGTTTACACCTTATTAAGTGCTTGTCCAGCAATCACTAAAAAGTACATTCTGTTAATTTAATTAAAATCTCGCTTACATTCCCCGTGGCCCCAGGTAATGATAAACGGGATTAATACTTTCTCTTTTGAGCTAGGCTGCGTTATCTTTAGGGCAAATAAGGATAAAAATACTTAAAATCACATTCCAGAGACACTTGTTTATAAAATGGAAAAGGTTTATTCGTGATATTGCTGTTCTAACATAAATGGATTATTTAATAAAACATAGACATACACACATACGAGAATTGAGGTTAACTGTATGAAAGAATAATATTCTTTCTATTTCATAGCTTAACCAACCAGCCAAAAGATCACGAACGAACCTTTGCTTCGTTACTGCATTCAGATCATATTTTAACCAGTTCAGTCAGGATTAGGAATTCAGTTTGTACTTGCTTAGATGGGTTTTAAAGCAGGCTCGGAGTTGGTTCGTTTTCCCTCGGGAGTTCTTTGTTTCGGGCGTCACGTGTTCAGCTCGGGCTCCTTCGGTTGTTCTCGTGTGGAGACTTGAGATGGCTGCGTGACGTCACCGGGGAAAGCTCTCCTCCGCAATCGTTGACTTCGTGGCTCCGTTACGGCTTTGGCACAGTCTTAGACCCCCTCCGATGGTTGGTTTCGTGTGAGAGTCCAGCGGGCCGGCTTCCAGGTCAGCCTTGCGCGCGTTTGAGCGCGCAGGAGTTCAGGAGCACCAGAGAGTTGCAAGAGGGAAGAGAGAGAGGCGCGCCGCTCGCGCGTCGTTTTAAACAGTCCGTTTTTTGGACATCCCCAAAGGCGGCTGGTCCAATCAGAGCGTCGGTACGGGGCGGAGCCCCGCCTGCCCGGCTGGTTTTTTGCAAAGCATTTTCAATGGAGAAAAGAATAACTTTTGATCCCTGTATTAAAACTTTTATCAAGTTTACACATTTATAATATCACCACATTCGTTATCGTACTGATTTATGAAATTTTGCAACCATTCATAAAAGTCTAAACACTGCAGCCTACACATTCCAGGTTAAAGCACGATTAGAAATCAGCCCACGTTTTCCTAAATTAATATTCATATTCCACAAGCATATGAGAGAAAGAGTACACATTAATATCCATATATTTCTTTGTGGATGCTTTGAAAGTCATGAAATGAACGAATGTCTTTGAGAAGCGTTCCCGCACATTCCCTTTGTTCCACAACAGGAAGAAAACGCGCGCTTTTGCGCTGAGGCGGAGGAGGGGCTTTTAGAGGGCTGCTGATTCTTTAGCTGTTAATCATCAATAACCTACATGACCTCAAACCGGCTTCATTTGATTAAAGGGGACTCAAAGTGTGTGTGCCAATTACGCAAGTGTGTGTGTTGTACAGTTTGATTGACAGATGTGTCGACCAATCAGAATCTCAGAGCTTTGTGTTGTTGTGGCTTTGATCTCTGTTCACTATAATCTTTGCTAATCCACATTGTCCGGACTGTGTGTGTGTGTGTGTGTGTGTGTGTGTGTGTGTGTGTGTGTGTGTGTGTGTGTGTGTGTGTGTGTTTCGTCTAACCCTCCCTAATTTTGTTCTTCTTAGTCTTTCTTGCTCTGTTCAGTTGGATTTTGTTGCCAGTGTCTTATGTGTCATTATGTGTTTCATTTTTAACTAATGCTGTTTGTCTTTTTTTCCCTGTTTGTCTTTTTTTTCATGCCGTCTGTCTGTCTGCTGCCAACGTGTCCCAACGCACAAAATCCCATCAAAACCAACACTGCCTGGCGGACCCTCGCTGTGTGTGTCTGTCTGTGATGTGTGTGTGTGTGTGTGTGTGTGTGTGTTCAGCATTATGCAGAGAGCAGAGAAAACCCTGTCACCCCAGGTAAGAAGCTGACGTTCATCTCTGTGTGTGTGTGTGTGTGTGTGTGTGTGTGTGTGTGTGTGTGTGTGTGTGTGTGTGTGCGTGCCTGTGTGCGTGTGTGTGTGCGCGTGTGTGTGCGTGTGCGTGCGTGTGTGCGTGCGCGCGCGTGTGTGCATGTGTGTGTGCGTCTGCGTGTCAAAGTCTGTATAGGCTCTATGTTCACGAATGAGAAGCTGAATGTTATATTCTGTATACAGCATGCTGTTTTAAATTTATGTAGAACAGAATCAACAATAAACGTTTTCTTCTTTCAAAACTGTATTGTTTTTTATAGTCACATGATCTTGCTACAATAAATATTTTACAATTCATCGTTTAATTCAGTGAGTGGTGTCCAAATATCATCGTGGAAATACATTTTCATTTTGAATTATTAAATTAATTCAAATTAAATCAAATTTAAATAAATAAATAAAACATTTTTTTTCTAGCGTTTTATTTTTTTTAATTATTAAAAATTTATAAAGGTATATATAATTTATGGTACACAATTTCATCAGTATACGTTTTTATAATGTTTATATGTGGCAGCAAGATTGAGTATGAAACAAAAGGTTTGGAAATACATTTATGTAAAATGTATACATTTATATGTCATTTATTATACATAATTATATTGTATAATTCATCAATATACATTTTTTATCACATTGTATGTTAAAATATATATATTAAAAAATCTAATTCTTAACACACACACACACACACTCACACTCACACACACATATATATAATTTCTATTTGTTTAATACAGATATACGTTATATTTATATGATATGTAAATTAAATTCCAAACATAGGTGTGTGTAGTCTGCCCTCATATATTTTGATTGTGGTTGTTCTCCAGTCCAGTCTAGATTATAATCTTTCTGTCCAATGACAGGCTTCAATGATTTCATTACAAGAACATTCGGAGGGGCTCTGATGTGCAGCAAACATTTAAACATGCTCAGATGCTTGAAAGTCTGACGTTTCATTTCCTACATGGTTCTTTTAATAATGTTTGATGCAGTTCCAGACATTCAGAGGTTAACACGTTTAAGGGACATTTATGTGCAAACAGCGGAAGTGTAGATCAACATGAAGCTGAGAATAGAGCTCACGATAACTCACAATTTGAGATTTCTCACGCGGCTGTTTGGTTAATTGGCTCATTATTAATTAGTTTCTTCTTAGCCTCAGTGATGAGGATGAAATATTCATATTGCATCTCAAACGAGCATCTCTAATGAATGATTAGCATAAAGTGATTCAGCTCTGTCGCTTCAGCTTCTCCTTTATTTGCTTTTGCATCATATTAGGAGACCGACCTCTGTGTGTGTGTGTGTGTGTGTGTGTGTGTGTGTGTGTGTGTGTGTGTGTGTGTGTGTGTGTGTGTGTGTGTGTGTGTGTGTGTGTGTGTGAATATATATTCACTAGAAGTGTGTATTTCACCACCCATGTTTTATGCTGACTCATTGTGTAGATTATCTCATGCATTAAATGTCCTCAGCTGCACGCACACACGCACACACACACACACACACACACACACACACACACACACACACACATAGGCAATCAATAGTGACAATCTTCATTTGTAATCCTGTTGCAGTGCTGTAATGTTGTGTGTGATGATGAAGAGGTTAGATTTGAAACAGTCATGTTAAACACTCACTTTAATCTGTTTTTAAAAGCAGCACCTTCAGATGGAGAAAATAGTAGTATTACAGATAACAGTTTTTGCACAGTACCATGTAATGATCTTATCTGTCTTTATTTCTCCTGTTGACCTCTAGAGGGGGCACTTTACAACATTATGTGCATCAGCTAAACTATGGCGGAAGCTCATCAGTTTGTTCAGACAGCAAAAATTGTGTATCTGACTCGAATGAAATCAATATAAATCCGGTGTTTATGAATCCAATCCAAACCATATCCTTATGTGGTTTTAAATCCAAGGCGAAAAGACTAAACATTAAATAAAATATCACCATACTTCCCTAGTTGATTGATTATTAAACATTGCATATATTTTTTGTATTACAAGTTTTCTGAAATGTTATGTGCAATAATAAAATAATGCATTATCTAATTAAGTGTGTGGGTTAAAGACGAAAACGGGTTTAAGTATCAAAACAATAAAAGTTTATTAGAATTATTCACTCATTAGAATGTCCTTTTTAAATGATTTTTTTTCTTCTGAGCAGAAATTAAGAGTATCATACATTTTTGATTTACAGAAGACACCCACTAAAATGTCATCCAGTGTAACAATAGTTTAAATAACGAACAACCTTGTCAGGTATCTTTAGAGCCAGAGTCATTAGATTACATTACAAGACTCTTAAAGGGATAGTTCATCCAAAAAATGACAATTCTGTCATCGTTTACTCAAGTATTTCCAAACCTGTATGAATGTGTTTGTTCTGCTGAACACAAAGGAAGATATTTTGAAGAATGAGGCAAACAGAGCAGTTCTGGGGCACCATTGACTTCTATAGTATTTAGTTTTTTCCTATTATGGAAGTCAGTGGTGCCACAAAACAGCCTGGTTACAAACTTTCTTCAAAATATCTTTCTTTGTGTTCAGCAGAACAAAGACATTCATACAGGTTTGGAAATACTTGAGGGTGAGTACACGATGACAGAATTGTCATTCTTTGGGTGAACTATCCCTTTAAGGATCGCATTGCAGTGCCCCAAAATACTAATTATTTTAAATCTTTACAAATATATCCTTCAGACCACTATTTGTCATCAGAAAGATTTTAATCTAATTTAAAATATTATAAAATGTATGATCACTTATTCTTTTGTATATTTTAATAAGTATGTTGTAAAATGTTTACATGAATATTTATGTTATGCTGAATGATGATGGAACGTTATTTCACCCATATTTTGACATTTTATTCTCACAAAAGATATTTTGCATTTATTGCATTTAATATGGCTTCTATGTATATAAAATAAAATTGTATTTGGTGTGAGCACCAAATCTTTGACCCACATACTAATTTTCGTACATTCCAGAAAATTAATCTGAATATTAAATAAAGCCAGGCTCAAAATTCTGATTTAATTTTGCTGACATATTAGAGTTAAAGGTTTTATTGAAGGGATTTTTGAGATCTCTTTTTAACATTCTGTAAATCAGAAAATAATGCCAACACAACAGCCAGGAACAAAACAATTTTTCAGCATGTTTTCAGGAATAAAATGCTGTTTAAAATCAAATAAAAACACTCTCCTTCCATCCATGAACGTTTCACTCAGTTAATGTATGCGTCTGTCATAGCAAATCAACACATGCGGTTGTGAATAATTAAGCCAAGCGTCTTCTCATAGGATAAGAGCGCGCAGTCTCATGAATACGTTAATAGACACCATCCATGTACTATTGTCCTACAAATTGTGACATCAACACGATGTAGATTGTAAACCCATAAAATGAAAATAGCTCAAAAAAAGCTTAAAATGAACCCGTTTTCTCCTACAGTTAAAATTATGGGATGCTAACATTGTCTTCTTTGATGTGCAACACAAGCATAAAATCTCAGAAAAAGTAGTCTGGGGTGTCACGACCCTTCAAAACCAGATTTGAATCAATCAGATTCAGCATCCGTTGTTTAATGAGTGCATCGTCTGTCTTTGTTATTGTTCCACAGCTGCCTTAATGCCTGGTGACGATGCGGAGCTTCTGACCCCGGGAAGGATGAGTCAGCGTGGGAAGGAGGCGGGGCTGCTCACAAGCCCCTCCCTCAGCCCGGGCGTCAGCTACAGCCACGGTAAGAGAACAGCAGCAGATGTGGCCGTTACCAAATCTACATGAAGGTGAAATCTGATCCCAGACCTGTGCTGTTTACATGGTTTGAGCGGTGGAACATGTTGTTAGGTTATGAAAATAACACTTGTCTTTAAATAATAATTCAGGAACAAAACAACCTGTGTTTACATTTATGCATTTAGCAGATGCTTTTATCCAAAGCGACTTACAGTGCATTCAGGCTATACATTTTTTGTCAGTATGTGTGTTCCCTGGGAATTGAACCCACAACCTTTTGCGCTGCTAACGCAATGCTCAACCACTGAGCCGCAGGAACAGTGTTTTTTTTTTGTCATGAACATGCTGACATGGCATTAAATACAAATATACTACTACTACACTGTGTTGACACAGTGAGCAGTTCTCCCCTCTGTAGTGTTGCTCTTCACCACTAGAGGCCGCTGCTGTGTCACGAAATCAGACCAGAACAGAGTTTGTCCGAGATTACGTGCAATCTTTCATTGTTTTGCTTCTAGTTAACAAGAATGCGGCCGCTCTGGGTTCCCACAAACATGGAAGACTGTCCAGAAATATTAAGTGTGATTTGGAAATTTTTTAATTAGATATTGCTTTTTGAGTGTTACACTCATTGCCCCCGATTAAAGTCAGCAGACATTTTATATTATTATGTTAATCTATTAACTACAGTGACTGAGACTGGCATACAGATAGAAACTGACCCAAGCAATCTCTATAATCAAGCATAAACTGATATATTATTTTAACTGTTTTATTTATAATCAGCTTTATTGCAGGTATGTTTACACATACGAGGAATTTGTTTTCGTGACAGAAGCTCCCTCAGTGCAACAGAATGAAAGTGACAGAACCAAAACACATAACACAAGTAAATAAGGAATAACAATATACAAATTGAAAATTGTATGTACAGGTATATTATGTGCAATTGAAGTGTAGACTAAGTATTTGAGTTAGATAAATAAGTGTATAAATAGTGTGTGTACCATAATTACTGTTACATAATTACATAATTTAATTGTTGATTATCAATAATTATGTAGACAAAGATATATAATAATCATATATTTCTAATTATCATTTGAAATAATAATTATCAATAATTATGTATCGATATAGTTAATAGTGTGTGTGTGTGTGTGTGTGTGTGTGTGTGTCTGTGTATAATTCAGTGCTGTTTTTGTATATATTTATGAAAAATATGTTATGTTTGTTAAATATGTTTAGATATAATATAAGAATATAAATATATACATGTAAATATAAAAAAGAAAATTTACTGTATGTGTGTATTTATATATACATAATAAATATACACAGTACACACAGATATATTATGTAAACAAAAACTTTATTTTTGGATGCGATTAATCATTTGACAGCACTAATAAAATTATACATAGGTAGCTTGATAGATAAAATTGAATTGATTGATATAATTTTTTTATAATTGTTAATTGTGAATAATTATATATTATATATTTTGTAAGTATATGTGTGTGTATATATATATATATAATTGGAATAACGGTTTAGTATCAGTGTGTGTGTGTGTGTGTGTGTGTGTGTGTGTGTGTGTGTGTGTGTGTGTGTGTGTGTGTGTGTGTGTGTGTGTGTGTGTGTGTGTGTGTGTGTGTGTGAGAATGTGTATGTATTAGGGGTGGGCATAGATACATTTTTTTAATCTAGATTAATTTTGGAATTAATCTAGATTAATCTAGATTAAAATGGCTCATTTGAATTCTGCCGAAGGCATTCAGAATATGTGTGCTTCCCAAATAATGACTAAAAGTAAGTCTTTGAGAACGGGTTTCTCAAGCCAGGTGGTGCATTAGACCAGGGGCTCATCTCCTGTTTCCAAAATGCATCACAAACTTTAATCTCTTCCCGTCCCAATCCCACGAAAAAACTGGAGGAAAATCCCGTTCCACTCCCGGAAGAATGACTCCCATTCCCTCCCACTCCCGTGTTGGGTTTTTTTTGTTTTTTTTGCCGATAACTGTCAATTACAGTAAAAATATAGTACAGATCACAGCGTGCCCACCTTATTAGTTGAATAAAAACCCAAAATGTCGTTTTTTGTTATTATATTGAACTGAAAGCCATCTTATGCACAGTGTTGCACAGATTAAATTTCATGTAAATCATCCATGCTAACACACACGTCTTCTATTTTTATTTTTTAGACATTTCACTCTCTATAGATATATTTTCAAAGACGGAGTTTCTCGCTCAAGTTCACATGAGACCTAAAGCGCATCCTGTTTGCTTAAAAGCGCAACGTTTCGTTGTTATTCTGAGTGCACACAAATAAACGTAGAGTCTTTACAGATTCGAAAGATGTATTAGGCTACTTTTATCTGTATGACCAAGAATGACGGAGATTTTAAGAGCAAGTGAGCGCACCGGAGCCTGTCCTGCAGCAAACGCGCTTCCACACAAACACTTCAATAGCGCACGTTTCTCTAGGTTAACATCATATTGAGCGGCCATGTAAAGTTGCTACTACATACATCTTTCAGATGAAAAGCCATATTTGAGGTTGATGAATGATAGATGAGCGTTTGGATGTCCTGCCCGATTGTATTACCACATAGACCAGCCGTTAACAATCTGTCCATCACGGACTGCGAGCCTCTAGTTCGAAGACTCGTTCTCGCCCCCTACAGTGCAATTCGGCTAGGTATACATCCGCGCTAAAATATCAGGGTGAAAGTCATCATAGCTTGCGTAGTATAGACCCAGCTCCCAACCCAACTTTGAGAATAGATTAACGGCGATATTTTTTTTTATCGCCCGATAAGAGTCTCACGTTAACGCCGATAACGGCCCACCACTAGTATGTATGTGTATATATATATATATTATTACAGTAATTGTTAATTGTTAATGTATTGATATATTAATTATGTTTATACATCATTATTTGAACTTTTTTTTATAAATAATTAATTGTGTATCATCAATAATTACATATAATTTTAATAATAGTTGTAATAATTTAATAATAATAATAAATAATTTTAATAATACTGAAAAAAACATGTATAGCCTGAATGGGTCGCTTTGGATAAAAGCGTCTGCTAAATGCATAAATGTAAATGTAATAATTATGCATTGATACGTTTTTTTCAAATATAATTTTAGATTTCATCCAAAGTCTAGTTAATTTAGTAAAGTGATGCAGGTCAAAAAACAGTCATGTGCAGTCAAAGTTCAGTATTGTGATGTTATGTAAAGTGTCCATGTGATCGGCATAATCCCTGTGTCATATTTACAACCACCTGTGATACACCACACACCCACACACACACACACACTCTCACACACACACACATCTCACACACACACACACACACACACACAACACACACACAACACACACACACACACACACACACACTCTCACAACACACACACACACACACACACACACACACCACCACACACCACACACACACACCACACACACACACACACACACACACACACACACACACACACACACACACACACTCACATACACACACACACACACTCACACACACACACACACACACACACACACACA
This sequence comes from Oxygymnocypris stewartii, assembly GCA_003573665.1. Lineage (NCBI taxonomy): Eukaryota > Metazoa > Chordata > Actinopteri > Cypriniformes > Cyprinidae > Oxygymnocypris > Oxygymnocypris stewartii. The sequence goes on from QVTF01005292.1 coordinate 24,492, forward strand.
CACACACACACACACACACACACACCAGTTATTAATGTTGTCAGAGGATTTGGCTTTTATAATAATGATTTGAATCTGATTAAATGCACCACGTTGCTGTTTTTTAGAGCTTGTCGTGGTCCCTGATTGAATCACTCATGTTTTGAGCATCATACGTGAGGCGTGAGACTTGTTTTCAGTTGCTCTGCAAGGCTAGACGCTGACACGCGCGATCACCTCTGCACAAAACCTTTCAAAGCCATCGGACCTCTCGCATCTTGTCAGGTCTCCATAGCAACAGCAATTTCCCCTCGCCATCGCTTTGAACGCACATCCACCCGTTCTTTTTAGTCTGGGATGAATCACTCCGTTTGGGCGTGTTCTGATGCTCAGAGATGTATAATAGGACGTTTCTTTGCGAGTTCATCTCGCAGATGTGGGCCACGTTTCACTCAATTATTCAGTGGCAGCAGCGGCAACCCGACACGAGACGTGCCGCAGCTTTCTCCCGGTGAGAACGCCCCGGAATAGCATCAGTACGGCAACCGATATATGCATACAAATCCTCTTTACTAGCCTCCTCGCTCTGTTTGAGACGAGAGCAGATGTGATTGGCCTGGATTTAATGGATTACAAACAGCAAATGAGGTTAAAATGCACAGTGTGCAGTTCAGCCAATCAGAAGCTGCTTTACCTACATGTTCCGTCAGACCAGCCAATCAGATGCAGGGGCATTTGCATATGGGAGGACGGGTGTGAGAGCATGCCTTTCACATATCGTCCTCTGTTTGGGAATATCATGGGGGTTTTGTGGGCTAATGAATGTTTTATTGTGAATGGAGAAGGATGGACGTAAAACTTCTGAATGCATGAGTGTGGCGGTTAATTGATTAATTAATCTTCCTGCACACAAGGCAAGTACTTAGACTAGTGCTCTAATGTTTAGGTAGTGCGTATTTAGTATAATTAGATGACAATATGTCGTTTTCATAGTTGTGCAGTAGTACCTGGTGAGAACAGAATTCAAGCACATTGGTACATTGGTAAATCTGCTTGTTAAAGTGGAAATTTGTGGCTGTTTTGTGTGAAACCGTATCATTACAAGTGGTTTCCTAAAGGCCTAGTGGGGTATTCAGCTCAGAAGATGACTTGAGGATGGGTTTCTTGAGGATACTGGTTGTTTTGGTGTTTGTTTAGGAGCGTTAAATGTGCTCTGACTCATTTAAGCTTATTCGTTAGGCTGTTAATCCAGGCTCAGCCAGGTTGCATAAGGTTTGTTTCCGGTGGCTTCCAAAGCCCACCTTTAGTGCGTCGACCAGGTCTCGAGCGCATTGTGTCTGAAAGCATCTTATCTGGTGCTTTTGCTTATGTTATCACTCACTTTGAGTCTTATATTTGAGCGTCTTCAACCAACTTCATGAGGTGCATCATGGGATGCTTGTTAAACAGGATTTACACGTTTGCTGGACACTTGTCTGCAATTCTGTTTTTGTAAATAAATTCAGAATAAGCCACAATTTATATTTTATTATTTTTTAGAAATGCACAATATATCTGTTCCATTGAGCTAATATTAGAGAGAGTTTTTTTTTCATTTATCGGTATCGATGTTGCATATATCAGCAGATTTAACGTAACTGTGCCTGATCTTGTTCTTTATTTATGTATTTAGATAACCTAACACTTTGGAATAGGGAACACATATTCAGTATAAGAATTACACTATAATTATTCATATTCATATAAAAGGTTTCCCTAACAAAAATCCTAATTTAATGTGTTTTAATAGTTAGTAAGCTTGTTAAGTTTTGGTATGGAGTAGAGATTAAGGGATCAAAAATATGGTAATGCCGAATAAGGCATTAATATGTGTTTTATAAGTACTAATAAACAGACAATATGCTAGAAATATGCATGCAAATGAGCAACTAGTTAATAGTGAGAACTGGTCCTTAAATTGAAGTGTTGCCATAACCTTTGCTGTCATCTAAAGGACATTATTAACACTAAACACTAAATATATACATTATTATATGTAATCTATTGCAAATCTCTAATGTAATAAAAAAAATTATACTGTACATTATAATATTGTGATGACTAACAGTACTTATACTATTTAAAATGATTAATTGTAGTATTTAGTGTTTTGTTTTTTAATTATATAGATCAAATCATATAGATTTGTAATATTGTTTACGTTACGTGCGATATTACATTGCATGCTCTTTTTGCCTATTTAGACAGTTAGATTATCTTTGTTCTCATCTAAGGCTTACTTAATGTGAATCTTTAATGCTAAATATGAATATATATATGAATACAATCTAATCTATAGCAAATCTCAAAATATAAAATATAATTTTTTCATACTATACGTTATAATGTTGTGATGCCTAAAGTAGAGAATTTAAAGCTATTTGGTTTAGAGTTTTATATTTAATATTTAATATATAATAATTAGTGGTGGGCATAGATAAAATTTTTTTAATCTAGATTAAAATGGCTCATTTGAATTCTGCCGAAGGCATTCAGAATATGTGTGCTACCCAAATAATGACTAAAAGTAAGTCTTTGAGAACGGGTTTCTCAAGCCAGGTGGCGCATTAGACCAGGGGCTCATCTCCTGTTTCCAAAATGCATCACAAACTTTAATCTCTTCCCATCCCAATCCCACGAAAAAACTGGAGGAAAATCCCGTTCCACTCCCGGAAGAATGACTCCCATTCCCTCCCACTCCCGTGTTGTTGTTGTTTTTTTTTGCCGATAACTGTCAATTACAATAAAAATATAGTACAGATCACAGCGTGCCCACCTTATTAGTTGAATAAAAACCCAAAATGTCGTTTTTTGTTATTATATTGAACTGAAAGCCATCTTATGCACAGTGTTGCACAGATTAAATTTCATGTAAATCATCCATGCTAACACACACGTCTTCTATTTTTATTTTTTAGACATTTCACTCTCTATAGATATATTTTTCAAAGACGGAGTTTCTAGCTCAAGTTCACATGAGACCTAAAGCGCATCCTGTTTGCTTAAAAGCGCAACGTTTCGTTGTTATTCTGAGTGCACACAAATAAACGTAGAGTCTTTACAGATTCGAAAGATGTATTAGGCTACTTTTATCTGTATGACCAAGAATGACGGAGATTTTAAGAGCAAGTGAGCGCACCGGAGCCTGTCCTGCAGCAAACGCGCTTCCACACAAACACTTCAATAGCGCACGTTTCTCTAGGTTAACATCATATTGAGCGGCCATGTAAAGTTGCTACTACATACATCTTTCAGATGAAAAGCCATATTTGAGGTTGATGAATGATAGGTGAGCGTTTGGATGTCCTGCCCGATTGTATTACCACATAGACCAGCCGTTAACAATCTGTCCATCACGGACTGCGAGCCTCTAGTTCGAAGACTCGTTCTCGCCCCCTACAGTGCAATTCGGCTAGGTATACATCCGCGCTAAAATATCAGGGTGAAAGTCATCATAGCTTGCGTAGTATAGACCCAGCTCCCAACCCAACTTTGAGAATAGATTAACGGCGATATTTTTTTATCGCCCGATAAGAGTCTCACGTTAACGCAGCACGTTAACGCCGATAACGGCCCACCACTAATAATAATACATTATTTATATTACATTAATTGAGATTATTATGCTTTTAAGATCATGTGTAAACAAATTGCCATGTCTAAACTTTTAACTGGTCGTCATTCATTATCATCATCATCAACGGTGTAAACTACTGTAAAAAAAATATTTTCCAGTTATTGCAATATATTTTAGTCTTTCTAGATCTTTAATTTGATGTGTTACATGCCAATTCTTTGTGTTTACTTGTGAAATTTACTAGCTTTTTCTGAGCATTTGTTTTCCAGTGTAGTCAACCACTAGTTACAAAATCATCTTTGTGAACAATACAATGGATCATTAAGGCCCGTTCACACCGGGACGAATTTCGCGCGCGATATTCGCCGACGTTTAACGCCTCTAAAATATATGGCAGATATGCTCACTGAATATAAACCTAACAGACCACTCAGATCATTAGGATCGAGTCAGTTAGAAATACCAAGGGTTCACACAAAACAAGGGGAGTCCGCTTTTAGCTATTATGCCGCCCGCAGCTGGAACCAGCTTCCAGAAGAGATCAGATGTGCTAAAACATTAGCCACATTTAAATCCAGTCTCAAAACTCATCTATTTAGCTGTGCATTTGTTGAATGAGCGCTGTGCTACGTCCCAACTGACTGCATTGTATTTTATGTATAATCCTTTTCTATTTAACTGTTTTAAATTTCATTTTAAATCAATTTCTATATCATTTTAAATTTCCTTATTTTATTATTTTTAACTCCTTGTTTTTATTGCTGTGAATGATTATTTCACTTTCTTTTATGTAAAGCACTTTGAATTACCAATGTGTATGAAATGTGCTATATAAATAAACTTGCCTTGCCTTGCCTTTCCTCGTGACTAAACAAAGGGCGCCAATGTGAGTGTGCACACCGACGCGAAAAAACGACACGCGTAAAAGCGTCATTTTTAAAAAAAACGTCTCGGGTTCGTTTTTTTGGTTTGATGCGCC
>QVTF01005293.1:0-20000 GCA_003573665.1 Oxygymnocypris stewartii
ACCAGGAAGAACAAACGCTGCAGCTCAACAACAACAACAACAACAACAACAAACACACAACACCGACGACAACAACAACACATACAAATCAAACACACAACACCGACACAACAACAACAACAACAACAACATACAACAACAACAACACCAACGACGACAACACAACACATACAAACAAACAAACACAACACACCAACACGACACAACACAACACAACAACAACAACATACAAATCAAACACAACGACACCAACAACAACACAACAACAACATACAAAACAAACACACCACGACAACACAACAACAACAACAACAAATACAAAACAACCACAACACACACACACAACAACACATACAAATCAAACACACACACCGACGACAACAACAACATACATACAAATCAAACACAACACCGACACCAACAACAACAACAACATACAAAACAAACACCAACACCGACAACAACACAACATACAACAACAACAACAACAACATACAAATCAAACACACAACACCGACAACAACAACACAACACACAACAACAACAACAAATCAAACACAACACCGACACCAACAACAACAACAACAACAACAACATACAAAACAAACACAACACCGACGACAACAACAACAACAACAACAACATACAAAACAAACACACCGACGACAACAACAACATCATACAAATCAAACACACAACACCGACGACAACAACAACATACAACATACCAATCAAACACAACACCGACACCAACAACAACAACAACAACAACAACAACATACAAAACAAACACACAACACCGACAACAACAACAACATACAACAACAACAACAACAACATACAAATCAAACACACAACACCGACAACAACAACAACAACATACAAATCAAACACACACAACAACAACATACAAATCAAACACACAACACCGACAACAACAACAACATACAAATCAAACACAACACAACACGACGACGACGACACAACAACACAACAACAACACAACAACAACAACACAAACAACACAACACCGACAACAACAACAACAACATACAATCAAACACAAAACACAACAACATACAAATCAAAACACACAACACCGACAACAACAACAACAACATACAAATCAAACACACAACAAAACAACATACAAATCAAACACACACCAACACACAACACACACAACACAACATACAAATCAAACACACAAGACCGACGACAACAACAACATACAAATCAACACACAACACCGACGACAACAACAACAACAACATACAATCAAACACACAACACCGACGACACAACAACAACATACAAATCAAACACAACACCGACCAACAACATACAAATCAAACACAACCCGACAAACAACAACAACAACAACATACAAATCAAACAACAACCGACACAACACAACAACATACAAATCAACACACAACACCGACAACACACGACAACAACACACAATCAACACACAACAACAACACACACAAATACAAATCAAACACACAACAACAACATACAAATCAAACACACAACACCAACGACGACAACAACAACAACAACAACAACATACAAATCAAACACACAACAACAACAACATACAAATCAAACACACAACACCGACAACAACAACACAACATACAAATCAACACACACACACAACATACAAATCAAAAACACACAACACCAACGACGACGACGACGACGACAACAACAACAAACAAATCAAACACACAACACCTCACAACAACAACATACAAATCAACAACACAACACACAACGACAACACAACAACATCAAACACACAACACCGACAACAACAACAACATACAAATCAAACACACAACCGACGACAACAACAACAACATACAAATCAAACACACAACACCGACAACATACAAATCACACACACCACAACAACATACAAACAAACACACAACACCGACGACAACAACAACAACAACATACAATCAAACACACAACACCGACGACAACAACAACAACACAACAACAACAATCAAACACACAACACCGACGACGACAACAACAACAACATACAAATCAAACACACAACACCGACGACGACAACAACATACAAATCAAACACACAACACCGACGACAACAACAACATACAAATCAAACACACAACACCGACAACAACAACAACAACAACATACAAATCAAACACACAACACCGACGACGACGACAACGACAACATACAAATCAAACACACAACACCGACGACAACAACAACAACATACAAATCAAACACACAACACGACGACGACAACAACAACATACAAATCAACAACACACAACCACACACACGACACAACAACATACAAATCAAACACACAACAACAACATACAAATCAAACACACAACACCGACAACACACAACAACAACAACATACAAATCAAACACACAACACCGACAACAACAACAACAACAACAAATCAAACACACAACACACAACACCGACGACAACAACAACATACAAATCAAACACACAACACCACACACACACAACAACACAACAACATACAAATCAAACACACAACACCGACGACAACAACACATACAAATCAAACACACAACACCGACACAACACAACACATACAATCAAACACACAACACAACAACAACAACAACAACATACAAATCAAACACACACACACCGACAACACACAACAACACACAAACACACACACCGACAACAACAACAACATCCAAATCAAACACACAACACTGCTGGGAAAATAACACCGCAGCGGGAAATACACAAGAGTGTGTTAAAATCAACACAAGTCAAATATTACAACTAACGACAAACAGATATCGGATCACACTACATTTAAATCACTAACTAGATTTACTGTTTTAAGGCTTTTTAGACGGACACAAAACAGCAATAAATGTGGATAAATGTGAAAGTGACAACAACAAAGTAATTGTTTACGTTTTAACTAGTGTTTGAAAAAGAGAGCCAATCCAAAATGTAATGACATAAATAATAAGCAATATAAAAATAGTTTTTTACAACATTAAAATAGACATTTATTCAGTAAGGAGGCATTAAATTGATCAAAAGTGACAGTAAAGACTTTTAATGTTACAAATAAATACTGTTCTTTTGAACTTTCTATTCATCTGTGAATTAAATTAAATATATCACAGTTTACAAAAAATATCATGCAGCACAACTATTTTCAACATTGATAATAATCAGAAATATTTCTTGAGCAGTAAATCAGCATATTATTATGATTTCTGAAGATGACACTGAAGACTGGTGTAATGATGCTGAAAATACAGCTGCGTATCACATAAATAAATTACAGTTTAATATATATTCACATAGAAATCATTTATTTTACACTGGAATAATATTTCACAATTTTTACTGTAGTCTGGATAAAATAAATGCCGCCAGAAGAGAATTACATATTTTAAACAAACCTTATTAACCCAGAATTATACTGTATATAATGCCGCACATATTTTCCATTGATATTAATTGCAAAATTAAAAATATCAGCTAATTAATGGGTAGTTTATGGTCTATGGTAGTTTAATTTAGTTTATCGGGTGGTTTTTTAACGGGTCTGTTAATGTAATGAGCATCATGTAAGAATTAGTTTTTTTTCTGAAATGCTACATTTTGGTTGATTTACATTTTCATTTATCAGACGCTTTTATCCAAAGCGACTTACAATTGCATTCAGGTTATACATTTTTATTAGTATATGTGTTCCCTGGGAATCGAACCCACAACCTTTTGCGCTGCTGACGCAATGCTCTACCACTGAGCCACACAGAGTTATTATTTTTGGCTGCTTTCACACAGTTCTGTGTCTGCCAACAAATATCAGTGAAATGCAGATTCTGAGTCAGCAAACCCATTCGGTCCTGCATCAGCCGGACGTGCATTAAACACACTGGACAACACCACAATCAGCAGACTTCTGTCGGCCCGCTGGGAGACACAAGAACCGATAATCACAATTATCTTTTATATTCTGTCACTTTAAATAAGCCCTGGCTTCCTAACTGCTGCCAATGTGAAGCTCTTGTGCCAAATCGGCCCATTTGTTTCCTAATCGTGTTCGTTTCTGAATCCCAGCGAATCATCTGCGCTGCAGGCTCGGTGTCTCTGCGTTACGTTTCTCTCATCCAGCACTAAAAGGGGGCAAAGGTGATGCTTAAAAGCTCTAAAGCAGGGTTTAATGAATGACAGAACGGAGGTGATAATGAGGTGGATCACATGGACGGGTCGAGGGTTCAGCGCTGGGCTCTGATAACGGCTTCAGCTCCATTAGCAGAGCGGCGGACGATCAGAAGCTGCTCGGGATTCATCACACGACTGTAATCTGTCAGACGGCTGGATACGCTAATATTCACCTAATCGCAGCTCGTACACGTCTCTGTGAGACCGACGGAGACAACGAGGGAGGATGAGACACAACAGGCCATATATCCATGACAGGTGATATACAATGTTTAGACAATTAAATGTGATTAATAATTGCTTTCTGTTTTGTTCATGATACAGTGCAAGCATAATGCATGGAATCATATAATAAATAAGACCATATGATTTACTTCAATGCTTTGACATTTATAATATTTATATAATTCCTTATTTAGGATTAATTTAAAATATTTAAACTTTTAAATTTCTCTTCTTTGGATGGAAAAATGTGATTTAAATTAAGTGTTTTTGAGTATAATTGAGATGCTACTACAGTTTTTGTTATTATTGAATTTACATTACATTTTATTTTTATAGCTTCTGCTTTTTTATGCCAGTTTTAGATTTTATCAATTTTTATTACAGTTAAAATTTTCGTTATTTAATTTATCAAGTTAAACTAAATAAAATAAAAAAAGAGAACTTTTGCCTTGTTGACTAACTGAAATAAATTATGTTTTTATTATTTTATTTTACTAAAATAGAGCTAGCATTTGTTTTATTTCAAGTAACAAATAACAGTGATTATATCAAATAACTGTGATCAGACAATTCATAAATACACGCAAAAGGCCTGCTCGGGAGAAATAAAAACAGACTCGATGCAGTAAGAGAATAAAGGTGTAAAATGAACGTGGAAAGCAGCTCAGATCAGTCTTGGGGGGGGGGGGATTTGAGGAGCTCGTTAGGAGACTAATTTGGGCAGACATTGTTCAGAATAAAATGGGTAAACATGATACGGGAAGGTGTGAATTTCGTGGGCAAGAAGAATCAGTGGAACATGTTATTTTGTACGGTCAGAAATACGAAACTGAAAGAAGGATTCGAATGCAAAATTTAGAAAAATAAAAATGCAATTTAAACTTAGAGATATATTACAAAATGACTCGAGAAATGAATGCTATAGTTTTATTTTTCAGTACCTTAAAATAACAAATTTGTGGGAGAGAATATATATAAAAAGGTAGGAAGGTAGTAAGTCATTTTGATCCACACTCCATACCAGTTGGTGGTGGAAATACACTATTTTGTTGTTTGTCAACCACCAATACATTGAAGAAGAAGAAGAAGACATTGTTCAGATCTCTTCTTCGACTCCAGAGGAGACACGAGACTACTGCGAGCTTGAAGGAGAGACATCTGAGATTTAACCAAGACTTTAATCTCACTGGTTTTCAGACCCCGAGACTTAATCGTCGCCAGGATGATTTAAGGACAACGTATGTGACGTATGAAGTTCAAGACTCAGGAATCAAGCAACTAAATAAACAAACAACTAAACGAAAGTAACCATCAGGTCAGAATCAAATGTGTATTTGTGCTTGCGCTCTGTTTTTGCAGCGTTGTAGCTCATATTTGTTGATGTCTATAACACAATGGCAAATGAGTGACAGTTTTTAAGGAAGCGCACATTCTTTGCTGTATATAGCTATATATTCTCCATTCAGAATTTGAATCAACGTTTCGTTTTTAATCCTTATAAGAGAACCAATGTGGCATACTTTCAGAAGTAACATCTGCATATTCTCTCAAAATCACATTGAGATTGTGTTATTCATAGCTATGGACTGGACAACATATGACGTGTCAGATTAGATGTGCATGAAGGCAAGCATGCTCACTAACTTCAGAAGCCCCAACACTGTTGATTCCTTCTGGATCTCTACGAAGGACTCGAGATCGGTCTGTAGCGCAGTGTTCTTTCCTTCATATATATATATATATATATATATATATTATATATATATATATAGGTTGCATCAATTTAAAATAAAAAATAAGGTCACTCTTAAAAAAAGTTTGAAAAGCACTGGTCTAGGAGACTCAATTGAGGGGACATTCTAAAACGCTTAACGTGAAAAACGCTTAATGTGGCTTTTTCCTTATAATGGACTTCTATGGGGGAGAAAACGCGTAACGTGAAATTATTCACTTTATCTGTGGAATAAGGGCTCGTTCTTTTGACAGTAGTTAGTGTTTATTACAAGTAAGGTTCGACAGAAATTTGGGTTTCCCTGGTCGATGTTTAGGTACGTTAAGCCACATTAAGCGTTTTTCACGTTAAGCGTTTTAGAATGTCCCCTCAATTGAGATCGGGCTTCCCAAACTGACTCCAACTACTGTCTTGCTCCACCATAAAACCCCTGTTTATGAATACGCTCTCCGCTCAGACTCTGAGAAGAACATGAACATCAGCATCACCAGAACTACAGACCAATCAGCATCATCTGATCAACTCCATCAGCAGCAATGACAGACCCAAGAAGAGGAGTCTCAAGACAAACATGACCTTCTAATAAAGATGCAGAATATACAACAGAGCATTGTATGGTTACTGAATACACAAAACAATTAGAGAAGCGAAGCCAACTTGATTTTAAAAGCAGAGTAAAACTGCAACAAAGAAGCACTAAAGCATGACAGGGAACAACAAGAAGCAATGAATACTCACCGAACCTGACAAACACAAATATACTCCAATATAATATTTGGAGTCTCCATCCATTAGGCTTCAAGATAGCATCATAACAATGCTTATTGATATTAGACATGGATACATTTGAACGGACTGCAGAGGAGGAATATGTTTTGGTTATGTAGATTCATAAGCAGGTACTAACTCACTCAACTAACTAACTAACCAGGCCTTTGGTTTGTTCACACTAACTAGCACACCTGAACACATGGAAACAATCAGGAAGAGGATGAACGAAAAACCTGTCAAAATAAAAGACTCCTGACGAACTCAAAGCCCAGCTTTAAAAATATGATATATTAATGCTAAAGTTTGATTGTAGTGATCTGATCAGGATCAGAGTTTAATCATATGCAAACATTTCTAATTAACCTAATAATATACAAAAATAACCTTTTATATATCCAAATTACAAATGCAAAGATTTAATTTGCTGAGGAGTATATGCATATATAATTTTTTTTAACTGAAATATATGGTAACTGAATATTTTTTTAAATAAATAATTGCTAACTTCCAGCTAGTAACGATTCTCGTTTTCATTCAGTTTAACTGGATGTTCTAAAATAACTGAAATAATTATATTTAGTATCGAACGAAGTGACATTCAGACATTTTTTAATACTTTCTCGTGTATAAATGTTGCCGTAACAGATAACTGTGAAGATCTAATCTCTCAAAATATTGATCATTAGGATTAGAGTTTAATAAACTTTTTATTGTATTATTATCTCAGCTAGTTGCCAAGCAACATCTTATTTTACTTAATTTAGTTTAACTTTATGTACTAAAATAAAAATGTGTATGTAGACTGTTACGACCCTGGCTCTGGGGAAGCAACATCAAGGACACAAAACAAGTTTACCAAATAAAATAGATTTATTAAATAACAAAAACAGAAAAAAAGAAGGGCTATGACAAAGCTGTCAAGCTGGCTTCAGGATACTGTATAATGGGGATATAATGGGGGCTCGTCCGGGATGTTGCTTCCCCAGAGCCAGGGTTGTAACATAGACATACAAATCATAACAATTATGTTACAAAATTATGATGTACATATCCATATCCAAACACGAATAGTATCTCAGTGATACTAAAGTAACACAAATTCCTTTCAGCTTAATTTGAATCCACATTTCTGTTTTTGATCTAGAGTAAATATTGAAGGGTGTGAACAAAAGGAAAGCATGCATATGGAGCTTTATTCGATCAAAATGTTTTTTTTCTTATGTTGATTGTATGAAAAGAGCAGCTTCTTTTATGTCCCACAGGTTTGGATCAGCAATACTCTCATGTTTTCTCTGATCGTGCTAATTGCCCAGAGATCGATCAGGACTGATGGATGTGAGAAGAGACAGAAGCGTGGTAATACATCACATCTAGTCTGAATACATCTGCCATACGCACAGAAACAACTGCAGTCGCATATTATAACACTCTCAACACATTCCAGGTTATATACACTCACAAACATTTAAGATTTATGTATTTTAAACTGCATTATTAGAGTTTTAACAGTCATTTTCAGTCATAAAAAATAAAACTGGTAAGATTTTATTTATTAGAACTAATAAACTAAATGTGTTTATATATTCATAAATAAATCAATTTTGCTTTAATCTCGTACATTTATCTTATTGAATATTGCTTGTTCCACAGCTAGCCATATTCAACCAAGTTCATACTTTTTAACTGAAAAAAATGTAATTTTCACTATGATCAGATTTATGCAATTAAAATAAATGCATTATTTTTTTAGTTCGTTTTAAACTGTGTAAACCAAATGAATGGAATTTTTTTGTGCAATTCAAATCGTAAAATATTTTAATTTAATGTATTTAGTTTTTGAGTGTAGTGATATAAACTTAAAACAAACTTTAAATGGAATAGAATAAAATAAAAAAGCTTAAACTTATTTATTTCTGCTAATTGCAACATTTCTTATTTTATTTAGTTTAACTTGATGTACAAAAATAACTCAAACTACATAAACCTAAAATAAATAAACAGAAAATGACAAAAAACACTCTACAAAATTAAGCACAATTAAAACAACAAAAATTGACCAAAGTGTGGCATAAAGTATAAATCAAAGTATAAAATATATATATATATATATATAAAATAAAAACAAAACAAAATAAAAAAAAAAAAAAAAATTAAATAAAATAGAATAGAATAAAATAAAACAAAATAAATAAAATAAATAAAATAAATAAGATATAATAGAAGATATAAAGAAATACATTTTTATTAAATTAAATTAAATTAAGATCTACAAAATTAAGACAACTTCATTTATTACTAAAACTAAAATTAAAGTAAATATAAAAATAAAAAATAAAAATATGAACCAAAACTGTAGTAGTATTTCAATTATACTAAAATAGCACTGGTGCCATTTCATATATGAAATTGTATGAATTAAATCTTAATATTTTAACTTCCACTCCCACTCCCACTGTCCAAAGCAATTACATCAATATGTATTTCAAATAAATGTATAAATATTAACATATTTTGCACATTTGCTATGATGTGTTTATTCGTCTCTTCAAACTGAAATCGTGAACCGTCTGCTGCTCAAATCCAAAATCAGGCTTATGAACACAGCCAAAGACAAAAAATGAGACGCACTCCTTTACATTTCAAAAACGAGTCTGATATTATTTGCCTCATCTCTCAAATGTCAGACGCTGCCCTCAAACACCTCATTAATGAACATGAAAGAATCAGAGTCTGACAGACAGAGCGGTGCTGATTATGAGCTCAGGAGCGAGAGAGAGAAAGAAAAGAGCAATGTGTCTCACCCCGGGTAGAGTCTTTTGTTCATGGAGCGCGCTCTGGGCCTTCAGCGCCGAGTCTCTGGCACAGTACGTTAGAAAGGCACATCCTGAAACACACACACACACACCACACACACACACACACACACAGGTCAGCCCATTCAACACTTCATCTGTGTGAGTTACTAAACACAGTCAAACACCATCAGAAAATATGAAATCAAGTTTCTTTTAAAGCATGGTTAGATGTGTATTAGTTTTACCTTGACAGGCTACAGTTGCTTTATCACAAAGAGACATAAAGATTACAAAATCATGCTGAGACACATCTGAACCACATATGCATTGCATATATTCGTTACGCTGTGTGAAACCTGTCCCAGCGGTACAGTGCATAGTAATGTATTTTTATGCAATATATTACAACTGTGTAACTGTGTATAAATCCCTTATTTTGGTGTTCAGGGTCACATATTTGCTCAGTTTGAGTTGTTTTTTCCACTATATCAGACTTTATGAGCCATATAACCCGATGAATCAAATATAATAAAGTATTCCTTCTCAAAAAAAAGTTATTTTTAGACTATTATTTCCTATTTCAGGCTTTACAGGGTTAAGTCTTTTGAGGTCACTGCATACAGACTCTGCTGTTGCACAGAAGTGAATGATGAAAGGAAACAGGGATGAAGATTCGATGCAAAACAGCTCAAGCGGCACACGGACCGACGGTGAGAGAGGTGTGAAGGGCACGGATGCCAGCGGCCGGTCAAACCAAATCAACAACACCCACAAGCACCGATCGGGACGAGCCCCTGCGGTTTGCCATGCATGCACAGAGCCACAAACGCATTACTGATGATGCATTTGAAACGTGCTAGAAACAAAGGAGTTGCTCTTTGCATATCAGCATGAAGTGATAAACTGCTGCTGATGTGGTTTTGTTTTTTAACTCGGAGGGTTTCTTGAGGACACCGAACATCTCCTCGTATGTGTGTCAGCATCTCTCTCTGACTCTCCTCCGGCCTGTTAATGTAAACTAACAGCTTTAACGCTACACGTCTGGTCCGCTGGGAACCATCAGCACAAAACCTGCACGACTGTGATTACAGCGCGAGCAGCTGGAGACTTTATAAGAGCCTAATGGAAATATTCTGGCCTTTGCACTTAGATGATATAACGTCTGTATTATGTTGATGCATGAAGAGGAAAATATGAGCGTGCACAAAGAACGAAGCCACATTACAGAGTGAGATACTGTTAGTAAGTCCATGAAGATGTGAGATGCATTATTTAATAAATACAGACAGGCTTTGTGTTCTTGAATAACTACAGATTATTAGCTGAATCAATCCATGCACAATTAAATCAAATAATAATGCATTTGCATGCTTTAACACATTTTTATTATAACTTAGTCCAATTTCTGCCCAATGCAACCTTATTTTTGTATTTCTTTATTGCATTTCTGCACAACATCCCTCGTCTCGTCTCTGTTTCACTCTCTCATCAGGAGGACTGTCATTAGAGTAAAAAATTCAATGCAGTGACACTTCAATTAAAATGAACTCTGAGATTGTCGTTTGATGCGACACAAACAAACGAGCTGAATGCTGCATACGTCCCTGTGATAGAGAAACTCCCATCCAGGGATATGAGCGAGCAGAAGAGGTGATAAAGAAGAAGTGTTCCCATGCAAAAGCCCAAAACAGCTCCATCAGAAGATCAGGAGACGTGCTTCGTGAACATATCTGAGTGTTATTTGATCTGGGTTTGTGTTTGCATTGATGCTGCTGTGATACACAAACACACGCTTTAAATAAAGCTTCTTACTGTAATAAAATATATATTAACTTACCGCAAAGAGCTATTTCTACCTGATTAAACCAATAAAGAGAGTTGTGTTGGTACAGACTATGTGCAAAGGTTGGGTTAGTGATGGTAAATAATATTTTTGACTTTAATAAACCATTTTTATGTTACCAATTTTAGTTCACTCCACACTTAAAATAAAGCATCTTCAATGCAATAAAAAATCATAAAAATAGTAGCCTGCAATTCTTACCATAAAGAGCTATTTCTAGTGCTGTAATACGATTAATCGCATCCAGAATAAAAGATATGTATGAGTACTGTGTTATTTAATATGTATGTATAAATACACACACATGCATGTATATATTTTTTATATTTACATTAAATTTCCATTATATTCATATAATCTATATTATATATAAATATATTTAAACAACATATTTTTCGTAAATATATCCATGCATGTGTGTGTATTTTATATATACCTAATAAATATACACAGTAAACAAACATATTACGTAAACAAAAACTTTCATTTTGCATGCAATTAATATGATTAATCATTTGACAGCACTGATTTCTACATAATTTACCCATTAAAATAGTTGTGTTGGTATAAATAGATGCACAAAGGTTAGATTAATGATGTTAAATAATACTTTTGACTATAAAACCAGTTTTAGGTTAACATTTTTTTTCTGGAGATAAAAAGTTCATCAGGCGTTTTTGTTTCAACTGAAACTTTTATTTTTAATAGTGCAGTTTTACGAGCATGCACGATGCCACTTTAAGGTTCTTCACATGGATATTGATGAGAGGGCGGATTGCACGTGCTGAACACACACACACACACACACACACCTCACACACACACACACACACCCACACACACACACACACACCACACACACACACACACACACACACACACACACACTCCACACACACACTCACACAACACACACACACGCACACACACACACGCACACACACACACACCACCACACCACCACTCACACACACACACACACTCACACACAACACACACACACACTCTCACACACACACACACACACCACACACACACACACACACACACACACACACACACACACCCACACACACCACACACACACACACACACACACACACAACACACACACACACACACAGGAGCATCTCTAGGAAGAGAGAGAGCAACAGAAAGCCAAGACCGACCTTTATGCATCCCGGTGAAGCGGTCCTTGAGCACCGTGAGCTCGTAAATCTTCCCGAACTCCTCGAACAGAGGCTTGAGGTCTTTCTCCTCCAGGTTTCGCGGGATCTGACCGATGAAGAGCTTGATGGCGTCGTGATCTTTCATCGGAATCGCGCTGTTGAGTCCGTTCATTCTACCGGAGCTGTTCGCGGTGCTGAAGCCATTCTCCGCCGTTACCGAGGCCATCGTTCTCCCTCCGGCTCGCTACCATCCACTCCTCCTCTCTTTTTCTCTCTCTTCCTCTCCCTCTATCACTGCTGTACGCTTTTCCTCTTCTTGCGTTTGTTCTCCTCAGGATTCTTTCACTTTCTCCATCTGTCTCTCTCCCCCGCGTGTCAGCTGCTACTCTGACTCGTGACGTCAGACCGCGCCTTTGAAGAGACCCGCGCTCATTTGCATAACAATCCGGGCCGGCCAATCACAGGGCGGCGTGAGTGAAGGTGCTCGAGGGGGGCGGAGCGACGGCGTTTGAAGGTTTGATCTCAAAACACGCAGCGATGTTTATAAAAGTAAACATGTTTGTGAAGCTGCATGTAGCAGATTTAACACTATAATTGGCGGGGTATATAAATCATCTCCAAAATAGCTACAATTTTAATAATTCGGCCTGAAATAGGGATGAATGTCTGGTTAAGAGGGACATTTTTTCCCAGTCATTTAAATGGCAAAAAGTGTCCCAATATACCCGAATTCACCCCTAATACCTAAAAAGTACACATACTGTTTAATCGATATTTTCGATAACACAGCAGGATAAAATCACACAACTGCAATTTTCTTTCCAAAAATAACTTGTATTTACAAATGTACAGTACATGATAATTTGATTAAAACGAAGTTATGCTTGGCGAGCTTCTTAGCTATATATTTACATTTTAAATAAATATAAAAAAGCATTGTTTGTTTAAAAACCTTTTGTAGTACAGCAAAGTATCTTGATATTATTATGGTTATAATTAGGCCTACAGTATAAACCATGTTCATCATTCAGTACCAGGTTATTATAATCTGATACCATTAATATAGTTAACTAAAACTGAAACTACAATTAAAAACCACTAAAAAACTTATTTTTGTTACTTGAAATAAAATCAATATTAACTGAAATCAAATATAAAACACTTTTATTTCAGCTAGTTGTCAAGGCAGCTTTTCCTCATTTAATTAAGTTTGACTTAATGTACTAAAATAACTATAACTGAATAAATCAATCAAAACTATGCAGAAAAAATACTAAAATACTAAAAATGAAATTACTAAAACTTTAACTGCAATTAAAATTAAAACCTGAAATATAAAATAAAACATTCAAAATATTAATACAAATATATAATAGTATCTAAATGATACTTAAATACTCATAGCAATTGACTGCTTACAATTCACATTTATGCTTTAAATGAATTTAGTGTTAATTCTACACTGATTTTCTGTAAAAAAACATAATCTAGAGTCATCTCTGTATCTGCCAGTAATCATTCAGGACTAAAACAGATGGTGAAGGAAGCTTCTCTCTGTTATTAAATTAAATATGATTATGTGTATTGTTTTGTCTTTTAAAGATGGACCTGTTAAACACGCGTCTGCTGTCCGTGGTGCTGAACACAATCCCACACAGTCTGCTGCTGAACAGCACTAATAACAACTACTGAACACAGACAGCAACATGACAGCAACATGAGCACTTACTAGTGAACCAATACTGAACACAATCAGCAACATGAGCAACTTACTAGTGAACCAACTACTGAACACAACAGCAACATGAGCACTTACTAGTGAACCAACTACTGAACACGACAGCAAATGAGCACTTACTAGTGAACCAACTACTGAACACAGACAGCAACATGAGCACTTACTAGTGAACCAACTACTGAACCACAGACAGCAACATGAGCACTTACTAGTGAAACCAACTACTGAAACCGACAGCAACATGAGCACTTACTAGTGAACCAACTACTGAACACAGACAGCAACATGAGCACTTACTAGTGAACCAACTACTGAACACAACAGCAACATGAGCACTTACTAGTGAACCAACTACTGAACACAGACAGCAACATGAGCACTTACTAGTGAACCAACTACTGAACACAGACAGCAACATGAGCACTTACTAGTGAACCAACTACTGAACACAGACAGCAACATGAGCACTTACTAGTGAACCAACTACTGAACACAACAGCAACATGAGCACTTACTAGTGAACCAACTACTGAACACAGACAGCAACATGAGCACTTACTAGTGAACCAACTACTGAACACAGCAAACATGAGCACTTACTAGTGAACCAACTACTGAACACAGACAGCAACATGAGCACTTACTAGTGAACCAACTACTGAACACAGACAGCAACATGAGCACTTACTAGTGAACCAACTACTGACAACCAGCAACATGAGCACTTACTAGTGAACCAACTACTGAACACAGACAGCAACATGAGCACTTACTAGTGAACCAACTACTGAACACAGACAGCAACATGAGCAATTACTAGTGAACCACTAACTGAACAACCAGCAACATGAGCACTTACTAGTGAACCAACTACTGAACACAGACAGCAACATGAGCACTTACTAGTGAACCAACTACTGAACACAGACAGCAACATGAGCACTTACTAGTGAACCAACTACTGAACACAGACAGCAACATGAGCACTTACTAGTGAACCAACTACTGAACACAGACAGCAACATGAGCACTTACTAGTGAACCAACTACTGAACACAACAGCAACATGAGCACTTACTAGTGAACCAACTACTGAACACAGCAACATGAGCACTTACTAGTGAACCAACTACTGAACACAACAGCAACATGAGCACTTACTAGTGAACCAACTACTGAACACAACCAGCAACATGAGCACTTACTAGTGAACCAACTACTGAACACGACAGCAACATGAGCACTTACTAGTGAACCAACTACTGAACACAGACAGCAACATGAGCACTTACTAGTGAACCAACTACTGAACACAACAGCAACATGAGCACTTACTAGTGAACCAACTACTGAACACAACAGCAACATGAGCACTTACTAGTGAACCAACTACTGAACACAGACAGCAACATGAGCACTTACTAGTGAACCAACTACTGAACACAACAGCAACATGAGCACTTACTAGTGAACCAACTACTGAACACAACAGCAACATGAGCACTTACTAGTGAACCAACTACTGAACACAACAGCAACATGAGCACTTACTAGTGAACCAACTACTGAACACAGACAGCAACATGAGCACTTACTAGTGAACCAACTACTGAACACAGACAGCAACATGAGCACTTACTAGTGAACCAACTACTGAACACAACAGCAACATGAGCACTTACTAGTGAACCAACTACTGAACACAACAGCAACATGAGCACTTACTAGTGAACCAACTACTGAACACAGACAGCAACATGAGCACTTACTAGTGAACCAACTACTGAACACAGACAGCAACATGAGCACTTACTAGTGAACCAACTACTGAACACAGACAGCAACATGAGCACTTACTAGTGAACCAACTACTGAACACAACAGCAACATGAGCACTTACTAGTGAACCAACTACTGAACACAACAGCAACATGAGCACTTACTAGTGAACCAACTACTGAACACAGACAGCAACATGAGCACTTACTAGTGAACCAACTACTGAACACAACAGCAACATGAGCACTTACTAGTGAACCAACTACTGAACACAATCAGCAACATGAGCACTTACTAGTGAACCAACTACTGAACACAACAGCAACATGAGCACTTACTAGTGAACCAACTACTGAACACACAGACAGCAACATGAGCACTTACTAGTGAACCAACTACTGAACACAACAGCAACATGAGCACTTACTAGTGAACCAACTACTGAACACAACAGCAACATGAGCACTTACTAGTGAACCAACTACTGAACACAGACAGCAACATGAGCACTTACTAGTGAACCAACTACTGAACACAACAGCAACATGAGCACTTACTAGTGAACCAACTACTGAACACAACCAACATGAGCACTTACTAGTGAACCAACTACTGAACACAGACAGCAACATGAGCACTTACTAGTGAACCAACTACTGAACACAGACAGCAACATGAGCACTTACTAGTGAACCAACTACTGAACACAACCAGCACAGCAAAATGAGCACTTACTATGTGACCAACTGCTGAACACAGACAGCAACATGATTCACTTACTAGTGAACCAACTACTGAACACAACCAGCAACTATGAGCACTTACTAGTGAACCAACGGACTGAACCACAGACAGCAACATGAGCACTTACTAGTGAACCATACTAGCTGAACACAGACAGCAACATGAGCACTTACTAGTGAACCAACTAACTGAACACAACCAGCAACATGAGCACTTACTAGTGAACCAACTACTGAACCAACCAACATGAGGCACTTACTAGTGAACCAACTACTGAACACAGACAGCAACATGAGCACTTACTAGTGAACCAACTACTGAAACACAACCAGCAACATGAGCACTTACTAGTGAACCAACTACTGAACACAACCAGCAACATGAGCACTACTAGTGAAACCAACTACTGAACACAGACAGCACATGAGCACTTACTAGTGAACCAACTACTGAACACACCAGCCAACATGAGCACTTACTAGGTGAACCAACTACTGACACAAAGTGTGGAAATAGATGATACTTATGAATTGATTATATTTGATTTAAGGCTCTTGTGCTCATTGTGACCCCGGAGCACAAAACCAGACATCATTTAAAATTAAGATTTATACATAATCTGAATAAATAATCTTTCCATTGATGTATGGTTTGGACAATATTTTAAAATCTGGAATCTGAGGGAGCAAAAAAAATCTAAATATTGAGAAAATCATCTTTAAAGTTGTCTAAATTAAATTCTTAGCCATGCATATTACTAATCAAAAATTAAGTTTTGATATATTTAATGGTAGGAAATATTCATGGAACATGATCTTAATATCCTAATGATTTGCAGCATAAAATAAAATGTATAATTTAGACCCATACGATGTATTGATGGTTATTGCTACAAATATAGCTGTGCTGCTTATGACTGCTTCTGTGCTCCAGGGACACGTATTCTGACACCTGTCTGCTTGCTGTTCAACAGATGACTTTCTTAATCCCACTGCTTCTTAACGATTATTGCGTTTAGTTCTCTTCCTCTTTCAGTGCTGGATCACCTCAGGGAGCGCAAATCTCCATCTCCAGCTTTTCTCCCGTTCCTTCGCATGTCATTTCTAAACGGATCCTGCCGTGTTTTATGAGCTGAGCTGGAGTGGAAACATAATGGCTCTCCTCGTCAACAGCATCAGAGGCTTTCATTTGCATAAAGCCATTGCTAATTTGTCCCCCGTGTGGTTTATTTTGCTTGTGATTTTGTGTGCTCCTCAGCTGGGAGCAGCAGACGTGATCATCTCATGTAAAGATAGACACCTGTGTGACAGGGAGTTTAGCTTTGCACTAAACATTTGTTGATTGCATCTGATTTTATGTCTGTCCTCATAGTGAAGGAATTAGATGCGTTTGTTCAGATGCTGATATCAGTATCTGCTTTATCTACATTAGTTGCCAAAGTAATGAGCATGACGAGAGTACTTGAATGCAATCAGTTCATACTGAACTGTATTTCCAGAAATCAGATCTGAATCCGTTTTTAACCCCATATGGGAGTGGTTTAGCATTATATAATGTGTTCTGTTTCATTGTATTTTTAAAGTACAGTCAGCAGTATTCAGATATTATTGTGCACTATACACTAGAAGTCCATTATAAACACATCTAGATTAAAATTGTGCATTAAAATCAATCATCTTCAGAGCTTAGAAACAATATTAGATGATATAATTTCAGTGTAGGGTCTGAACTTCATAAAATAGTCAGAAAAGTTTGTAAGGCAAATATATATATGATGCTCCAGAAGTGAAAACCATGCATTAAGTGCCGGGGTGAAAACTTTTGAACAGATGTGTTTTCTTATTGAAATTATTGACATTAAAGGTCTGTGAACATGCAAATGTTTTGTTAAACTATATATATTTATATTTGTTTTTACATTCAAGGAAATATTTTACATCAAAGGGGTTTAGCTGACAAAAAAGTTTTTTTATTTTAAAGCATGACATATGTGCGTGTGTGTGTGTGTGTGTGCGTGCGTGCGTGTGTGTGTGTGTGCCTGCGTGCATGCGTGTGTGTATGTGTGTGCCTGCGTGCATGCGTGTGTGTGTGTATGCATGGGTGTTTTGTGGTAATGCGTGTGTGTGTGCAGGGCATGCGTGTGTGTGTGTGCGCGCGTGTGTGTGTGTGCGCGTGCATGTGTGTGTGTGTGTGTGTGTGTGTGTGCGTGCGTGTACGTGTGTGTGTGTGTGTGTGTGTGTGCGTGCGTGCATGCAAGTGTGTGTGTAGTTTATAGTCAACATAGCCATAGTTGTATAGTTGTGTTAACTGAATAAGTAGTTTAAATCATATTAGGACTATATCAATTAGTGCGGTATATTGTTTGTATCAAATGAGGATGTGCCTAAACGGAGGTAATTGTTTTGATTAGCCTCATTCCGGGGACAAACTGTCCCTAAGCCTCTATAAGGATCTCCACACAGACACGGTCAGTCTGAAATGATGATTTACTTTTCATACTTTCAGTTTCTGCACTTCCACAGATCAGGGGCTCATTTGGTCTTGAACAGCAGAGACTGCAGGACTTGTTTAAACGCATCAGCTGGTTGGGGGGTGTTTAGACTCGCAGCCGACCCTTAGTGGCCTCCAGCAGGACGATACAAACAACACGAGAGGTCACCCACACTGCCATGCGTCATCCAGATAATGAATCCCACAATCCTCTCCGGCTCCTCGACACTGAGACGAGAAAACACAGCTATAATGAGGAGGAGCGGCTCTGCTACGGTCTGTCTGCTTCTCCAAATATCCTAAAATACTACATATAGTTAGTAAACTAAATCATGAACAAAGAGAGAGGACTAATGCACTGTAAAAAGTGTAACTAAACATTGACTAAATGGTTAAACAAGATTGTATGTAACTTTACTGTGAAATACTATACATTTAGTTTTTTTATAGTTAAAAACGATGACCATATCATTTACAGTA
>QVTF01005293.1:25000-28113 GCA_003573665.1 Oxygymnocypris stewartii
GAAAGACAGAGATGGTGTTCATTGTTTTCATGAATGACAGACGAGTGTTAAACGAGTGAATCACTCCTTTATGTCACGCTGCATCGGATCCCTTACTGAAGTACAAACACATGATTTGAGGAATAATTCATGTTCACACACACACACACGTACGTGCACGCACGCGCGCACACACACACACACACGTACGCGCACACACACACGCACGCACGCACACTCACACATGTATGTGCACGCACGCGCGCACACACACGTACGTACGCGCACACACACACACGTTCAGATCACTAACCTCATGTGATGTCTTTGGAAAAAGACAAAGGAGGAGGAAATAAAAGGGACTGATGATAAGACTGTGTTGCGGAGTGGAAATAATGGGGAATTAGGATCATCTCTGAAGACGACGGAATTAATCCAAAACGAATTAAAGCAAAGACAAAGACATAAACACAATCTCTCAGACACCACGACACAAAGCACCACAAAAACTGATCACGTGAGAAATAAATGACATGAGCATCTGCTCTCTCTCAAATATATTTAAATATTAATAATTTAAAAACTAAATTAATTAATAGATAATATTGACATTCTATTAATATATTGAAATCTAATATAACTGAAAAGATACAAATATGAAGATGAAAACTGAAACTATATAGTATTATTGTAACTTTTATTAATAAAATATTATTACTAATATATTAAAATAGTCCAATTGAGACCCTAAAAACATATAATCAATATATGTATTATATATCAACAATTATAGTATTTAATTATTAATATTTTATAATTAATATATAATTATTGTAATACTATTTATATTAATATTTGTATTAATACCATTAAATAATTGAATTAATTTGAGATCTAAATTGAAATTACACCTTTTTTTGGAGCGCATATATATACACACACACACACACACACACACACACACACACACACACACACACACACACACACACCACACACACACACACACACACACGGGGCAAATAAGTATTTGATACACTGCTGATTTTTCAAGTTTTCACACTTATGGAGAGATCTGTCATTTTCATCGTAGGTACACCTCAACTGTGAGAGACAGAATCTAAAAATACAAATTTTATGATTTTTACATAATTAACTTCCTTTTTATTGCATGAAATAAGTATTTGATCACCTACCGACCAGCATGAACTCTGTCTCTCACAGACCTGTTAGATTGTCTTTAAGATCCTCCACTCATTACCTGTATTAATTACACCTGTTTGAACTCGTTACCTGTATTAATTACACCTGTTTAACTCGTTACCTGTATAAAAGACACCTGTTCACACACTCAATCAATCAGACTCCTATCTCTCCTCTATGAGCAAGACCAAAGAGCTGTCTAAGGACACAATAGACCTGCACAAGACTGGATGAGCTACAGGACAATAGACAAACCGCTCGGTGAGAAGACAACAACTGTTGGAGCCATTATTAGACAATGGAATAGATTCAAGATGATTCAATCTCCCTCGGACTGGGTCTCCGTGAAAGATCTCTCCTCGTGGAGGATCAATGATCCTGAGAAAGGTGAGGGGTCAGCCTAGAACTGATCAATGACCTGAAGAGAGCTGGGACCACAGTCTCAGCGGTCACCATTACTAACACACTACACCGTCATGGATTAAAACCCTGCAGCGCGCGCAAGGTCCCCCTGCTCAAGACAGAACATGTCCAGGCCCGTCTGAAGTTTGCCAAAGACCATCTGGATGATCCCGAGGAGGCATGGGAGAAGGTCATGTGGTATAAACTCCACTCGCCGTGTTTGGAGGAAGAAGAAGGATGAGTACACATGAGTCTCTCACAGTTGAGGTGTACCTACGATGAAAATGACAGATCTCTCCATTCTGTGTAAGAGGGAAAACTTGAAAAATCAGCAGTGTATCAAATACTTATTTGCCCCACTGTATAGACATTTCTGGAATCACAAAATGAATTATGATTAATTCATATATATGAATCAAAAGTTGGAAGCTTGAGTGTGATTTGAGTCTAAAAGGTTGTAAAATCACATATTTAGTCTCATACGGTCATATCATTAAAATAGAAACAACTTTTATATGTTTGACAGAAGAAATGCAGTCTGATGATGTTTCTCTGACATCCTCCATCATTCATGCAGACTTGTGAACGTGCTGCTTGTTCAGATCTTTATTTCATGACAGTGTGAGAGAGAGAGAGAGAGAGACAGAGACACAGACAGAGAGAGAGAGAGACAGAAACACAGACAGAGAGAGAGAGAGACACAGAGAGAGAGAGACAGAAACACAGACAGAGGAGAGAGAGAGAGAGAGAGACAGAAACACAGACAGAGAGAGAGAGAGACACAGAGAGAGAGAGACAGAAACACAGACAGAGAGAGACACAGAGAGAGAGAGAGAGAGACAGAAACACAGACAGAGGAGAGAGAGAGAGACAGAGGAGAGAGACAGAGAGAGAGAGCGAGAGAGAGAGAGAGACACGGAGAGAGGAGAGAGAGAGAGAGTGAGCGAGAGTGAGAGAGCGAGAGAGCGATCTGAGAGCGATCTGTCATTTTCATCAGAGACAGAGACACAGACAGAGAGAGAGAGACGGAGAGAGAGACACAGACAGAGAGAGAGACAGAGAGAGAGAGAGAGAGACGGAGAGAGAGAGACACAGACAGAGAGAGAGACAGAGAGAGAGAGAGAGAGAGAGACGGAGAGAGAGAGACACAGAGAGAGAATTACCATTCATAATGTTAGATGTTCAACATGATTCACGTGATACTGACCAACTTGATATTTTCATTTATTTAGAATGATTTTGATTTTATTTAGTATTTATGTTGTTATTTATTTACCTATGTTGTTGTTGTATATGCTGTATATATATTGATGCTTTGGCAACATTGTGCTACGCAGTCATGCTAATAAAGCTCATTTGAATTGAATTGAATTGAATTGAGAGAGACAGAGAGAGAGAGAGAGAGAGACAGAGAGAGAGCGAGAGAGAGAGACAGACAGAGAGAGAGAGAGAGAGACAGAGAGAGAGAGAGAGATAGATAGAGAGCGAGAGAGAGAGAGAGAAGAAGAGAGGAGCGAGAGAGAGAGAGA
>QVTF01005294.1:0-7500 GCA_003573665.1 Oxygymnocypris stewartii
CTGTATTACTTGCTATTGGAGAAAGCATAACAGCTAACTTGCATCACGTGTGCCTTTATAACCAATCATATTACAGCCTTGACGTCACTGGAATTCAGCTTCGAGTTGTGCGATGCTCAGCGCTGTTTACGAATCACATAAGAATGAATGAGAAGTGCCGTAAGCTGAATCCTACCTGTCGCAAAAAGAGTGACTTCTCTTATAAAACTGCTTTTTTTTTCAGTGTTAACTCTAAAAATAGTTCGAACATTTAAATTTTTTGTTAAAATCACTGGACTATAAAAATAATCAACAAGACTATTTGGTGTACATCCAAACCCCTTCATCAGTTGTCAAGAGTTAAGTGATTTTAATAAAAAAATGTATGTTTTGAACGTTTTCACACCTGGATGGTTTAGTTATGGATCTACACAGACAGATTCAATCCAAAAGTATTGTTTACATTTATCAGGCGCTTTTATCCAAAGCAACTTACAGTGTATTCAGGTTATACACGTATTGTCAGTATGTGTGGGAATTGAACCCACAACCTTTGCGCTGCTAACGCAATGCTCTACCACTGAGCCACAGGAACACTGTTTAGTGAAAAACATGTAGAAGATTGGCTGATAGGTTGTCGATTCATTATATTGTGAGCTGTTTTCTCTAAAAAGCCTTCCTCCATTGACATCCATAAAAAAATGATTGGCCTCTGGTCTCCTTTCTCAACTTACTGCCAAAGCACAAGCTTTAGCCATTATGATTTTTGGCTAAAAGTAGCCTTTTAGTGGCTTTGGTACTACTAATTTATTTAATGTGCTGCTTTTCCATTACCTTAGGCAATCTCATATTCTCTGCAGTTATTGTTGTTCGTTATTTCAACCCTCCAGTAGCATATAGTGATGCTATTCAAATTGTCTTAAATGATTAGAGAACTGCGCAACTAAAAGGAATCACAAAAACAGAGCTATGTCCATTTACTCACTGGACACGTGCGAAACAAAACCTCTGCCACAGAAATACTGCCGAGGTAGATGATGACTGAACATGTGCTGCGATGAAACAAGACACGAATGAGCTGCTGCCAGACGCTGCTGTCATGCTCTGCCAAAAACCCTGACTAAGGTCCCGATGTCCCGCCACCCTCCATCCACAGCCCGGTCTGATCTGTGCTGATGAGCCGGTGTCGGCTTCATGCCACGGACGCCTCCGCATGCGCTCGTCCAAACTGGAAGGATACAAATATTAGCGGTCAATCTTAACCAACACACTGGCAACATGGTGAAGGTGAAAAACGATGTGGTTTTCAAAAGAATGCATGCCAGAGAATAAATCAGGGGTCTGTTTTTTTGTGACAAAGCCCACCTAAGCAGGCTAAACAATAATGAGCGCTGGAAAGCAATGCTGTAGTATGCAGTTTGTCTTTTCTCTGTAGCATGAGGAGTTTGGCACGACTCGGCAGTTCATGGCACAAACCCGGCGAGGAGCTGCTGTGGGCGGAGGCATCAGAGCTGAAAGAAAACATCAGCGTCTCCTCAGGACACAGACTTCACAATTATTTGTGTATATAAAAATCTAATATATAACTTATAGAAGTAATGATGCTGCCAATTCAGCTTTGCATCACAGGAATAAATTATATTTTAAATTATATTAAAAGATAGAAAAATATTATTTTACAGTGTAATAATATTTCCCAATGTTACTGTTTTTCTGTATTTTTGATTTAATAAATGCATCCTTGTTGAGCATTAGAGACTTCCTGAATTCTGGAAGTTTGGGACGTTTTTTAAAATTTGAATAACATACTTTAATACTTTTGAATAACATTTTTAATACTTTAAAAAACAATGTTCCTCAACATCAAATTGCAAAGGCTTTGAAAATATCATCATCTGCAGTGCATAACATCATCAAAAGATTCAGAGAAACTGGATAAAACTGTGTGTAAAGGACAAGGCCGAAGACCTCTGTTGGATGCCCGTGGTCTTCGGGCCCTGAGACGACACTGCATCACTCATCGGCATGACTCTGTCTTTAACATTACTAAATGGGCCCAGGAATACTTCCAGAAACCACTGTCATTAAACGCAATCCACCTGTAGATGCTAACTAAAGCTAAATCTCATTTAAAATGGACGGTTTCAAAGTGGAAAAGTGTTCTATGTTAAGACGAGTCCAAATGTGACATTCTTGTTGGAAATCACGGATGGCATGTCCTCCGGACTAAAGAGAAGGGATACCTTCCAGCGTGTTCAGTTCAATTAAGTGCCTTAACTGCATTAACTTATTACGTTTATGCATTAAACTTACAGCCCTAATATATATATATATATATATATAAGCATATGTAAAAAAGTTTTGGGACACCGCCTTTTAATGAACAAACTACTTCTAATGACTACTTTAGTAATCTCCATGAGTACAAATCTTAATGTTTAATCATATAATGATATTCTAGGGAATCTAATGTTATATCAACAGTTTGTACAGAACTCTTTTCTATTCTAACATGACAGTGTCTCGGTGTATAAGACAAGAATCAAAGAGAAATGATGATTCAGTCAGTGTGGAAGAACTTGACTGGTCTGCAGAAAGACAGCTGAACACCTCTGGTGTGACTTTATAACTCATCACCAAACACCAATGACTTGTACAGATGGGTTCAGTCATTTCATATACACTTCAAAACTGTTACAAAAGAGGTGGAAATACACGTTTTAAATACATGAGTTATGTTTTCATTTTTGGTGTCACAGTTTTGGAATCGACTTTTTCTGTTCCAAAGAAGGGGGTGTCCCAATAGCTGTGTCCATATAATGAATGTACATAAATTGTAGGTACATGGGTTCACTCACAATTACAAGGAAACGGAGAGTACAATTTTGAAGTAAGACTCATAAAATCCAAAAATATGTAGCAGGTAAATCAAGTAAACCTTCAGAATAAACCAAAAAAACGAAACATTCTAAATCCTGCTGGCCCCATCAAACTTGCCTAGTAACTAAATATCCATTAATGTAATATTTCAGACCATTGTTGGTGTTTTTTCTAGCTTCATTTACTCATCCATAGTTTAAAATTAAATTACATTTTGGTTTTAGTTTGACTTATTTTAGTTTATACCATATATATATATCCTGTCTCTATATACTGTATGACATTATATTGTTTGTCAGCCACACTGCTCATGTATAGACCCCTAAAAAAATTAAAATAAAGAAAAGAAATACAAAACTATATCATCTGACCACACTTTACAACTTGTGAATATAAAATATAATCATATGTGACTTTAGAAGCATAACCCAGCAGCTTTTACGAGACAAAGCCAGTTTCAGGCCCTTAGTAAGTAAGTTTTTCTAATTCACACAATAACTATGACAATGAAAAGTTAGTATGCTGTGGAAGAATACGAGTGTTGTTCCTAATGAAAGTGGGAGCGGTCTGTGCGGGTTTGTTTGTGTTTGTGAGGAACGGCTGGGGGCTGCAGGTATGAAAGAGCTTCAGATTTGGGGAGAGAGACTGACAGCATGTTGGGACCCTGCGCACCGCTCATATTCATCTGAAAGACAACAGAGACCTCTTGACAGAACCAAACCACATACACAAAAATGTTTACATCCTGCAAACACTACGATTGCAACAAAAAAGCAAATCATATCAATCGTGCGTCTTTTGATCACACTTTGTTTGTGCTTTTGTCAGATGGTAAGAGGGGAATTTACTCCAAATATTTAGAGCGGATTCTCAACATGTGAAGGCTTTATAAATATAGTGAGGATGTTATACAAATAATACAACTATGGAGGTCACAACATGACAGTAATGAACCACCGCAACCAAATGCAGCCATGTTCATTTCAACAGAGAACATTTTTGAGCCTGGTTCTTAAATATATCCTAAATATGTTATACCAGTTTTGAGTATTATATATGTGTATAGTTACACCTGCTTTCCATGTTCGGTGCTGGCCCACGATTCAAGCATCATTCAGTTCATGAACTTGTTGTATGTCTATTCACCTATTCCTAAAATGTCATTTTAAACATTGTATTTAAAAAAGGGAAAACAGCATTATTCTAAAACAGCAAACACATTGGTCTCACTTCATTTTAAGGTGATGTTGTCACAATTTAACTACACAAATAAGTACTGAGTACTGGTTAAAGTTAGGGTTTGGTTTAGAGTTGCTTGGAGTTATGCTTTATTTACTGTTATTTGTGACATGTAACATGCTTAAAAAATGTATTGGGACCCGTTACCACAATTTAATGCATGGTTGCAAGTTATACATTCTACATGATTAATTGAATTAAACCTTTAAATTGCTAATTATATTTTATGAGTTCTGTTGACAATGTTGATCATTATATTAAAGTGATACATTGGGTTATGTAAACTCAAATTTCTGCATTTAGTATTATTATTTAAATTAGTAACTTAATAAGTAAAAAATATAATTTTATTGTTTACTTTGTAAATTGGGCACAAGATTTCTAGTTCCCATACTGTATAAGGAGAATACATGTTGAAGTGAGGTGTTATTTTATGGGTTTTTTATAGTGAAGGGAAAAACTGATAGTGTTTAATTGACTTTTATATTTGACATTTGAAAGAGTTTATGTTTTTATGGTTGCCATTTTTGTAAAACCAGCCAATCATATCAGACCCTACTTACTGGATGGAGATGTGTGAATGGAGTGTGGGCAGTCTGTGGCCTTAGCATTGCCTAATGCATTATTTCAATTTAAAGTCTTGACCCCCCCCCCCCCCCCCCAAAAAAAGGGTATAGCCTCATGAAAATGTGTATCAGTGGCACGATTTTAGTTTTTTGTATTTTACGTTCTATTTGTACGCAGAAACGGACATTGGCGTGCATATACGCATGTTTTCGAGGTGCACATAATGCGTCATTTTTGCGTGCATATTACACGCACTTTGTTGGCATGCGTATATGGCGCATTTTGGCGTACATATAATAATAGCCTACGCATCTACCCCACACCTCTAAACCTACCAATTGTACATCAAGTCCATTTTTGCATATAAATAGTACCCCACATACAAACAGAACTAAAACAACACACTTCCATAAAGGTCCAATACAACTGTGGTGAGTAACCCAAGTCTAAATACTGAGGCACAACTCTTTATATCCCAATCTGAAACACGCGATTGAAAACGTGAAAGTGCATTTCTCACAGAGACGCTTCTATATCTCGTCTGCCAGAAGAGGGACCAATCCGCCTTCATAAGACGCGACAAGCAGTCCAGGGCTCCGGATCCGGCGACTCCTCGATCCAGACGCCAGATCTTGCCGGCGTCCCGCGGATTTTAATCATGCCTCTCTGTCAGTGTTTGAGAGCAGCAGGCTGACAATGATTTCCTCCGTGATTACGCACAGGGCGCGTCCCCGCGGGGATGGGGCCCCCTCTGGAGCCGTCCTCATGGCTTTGGGGGCCTCGCTTCCATTTTCCATTATTATGTGGACTACCGGAGCGACAGCGCAGAGCGAGACCTCGCAGGTTGGTGATGAGGAGGGAGCTCGCATGTTCCTCTCCGACTCTTTTTTCCTTTTTAAAACAGACTCGGTCCTTATTCTCAGATTAAACGAGAGAATTGACAGTCTCAATTAGTCTTTAGCTCGTGCCAATTTAAGGAAATAATTCGCTTTTACTCGTTTTTCGCTTTATTAGATTTTTTTTGCGCACATTTACAGCGCCGTTCGAGATCTATCGCGCAATGTAACAGATCATTTCAAACATGTATATGAATTATCAGCAGATGGATATGACATTTTAACTCTTCTACTGCTTTAAACAGACACATCTAGACCAACAGGAACTGACAAGCACCACTGTGTTTTTTTACCTCGAATGTGCAATGTGTCAATGAGCTTTATGATCACATTAGAGCAGATATAGAAATACATATATGTATATTCTTCAGCGGTTTCTGTAGGATGTCGCGCCGCAAACAAGCCAAACCAAGAGCTCTGAAAGGTAAGTGATCCTCTGAACCTGTAAAACGGCTTTTCGACAAACCAAAACTGAATTTTGTAGGATGTCAAACACCTTCTCACGGTAAATGCATGCGTTATACAACACCGTTATTTCCACGGTGCGCTTGCAAATATGAACTGTAAAACCCAAAGCTTTGCTTTATGAACTAGAGACGTAAAGTAGAAATGCACGACACTCTTCGCTGTGTTTTATGTGGTCTTGTCTCGTTGGAGAGTTCAGCACGATGTGTGCATGCTGTAAATGATGATATAAGATCTGGATGATAAATTGGCACGCGAGTTTGGAGTGACACCTCACGTGACCTGAGCCTGAGCTCTGTCGTGAAAGTGGGATAAACATAAGGACATGAATCGTTTGACCATCACAGCATTTTCAGATTTAAGCTACTGTCCTCGTGTTGTTCTGATGCGTTCTTTGCATGCAAGAGTCTTCGGTATGATGATGTTATTTGTTGCATTGTTTTCAATAAATGATGTTTGTAAAGAAACAAGTGAATCCGACAGAGGAATTTATTTTAGAGGAAAACATGACTCATTTATTTCTGTTGCAATCATTCAGTTTTATTAAATCTTTCTGACATTGTGAATTAGCACTGTCGGCTAAACTAATGTTGTCTATGTTATAATTCCACAAAATAATACAACATTTTTACTAGTACATTATTGGACCCACATTATATTGAGTGTCTTTATGTAATACCTTTTCTCTTGATTATGGCACAAAATCTAAACTAAACATGTTCGTCTTAATTTTGTTATTTTGGTAACACTTTATTTTAAGGTCTCTTTGTTACATGCTACATGTATTATAATCACAATTAAGTATGCATAATTATATGCAAGTAACACTATAAGCCAAACCCTAACTATATAGTAAGTACATGTAATATTACTCAATATGTAAATGCATAATTACACTGTAACAAGGACACCTTAAAATAAAGTGCAACCGTTATTTTATCTGAATTTAAACATATGTACGATTTAGTCCATATTTTGCATATTTGTTAATGAGGGATTTGTGGACGCATCCATGCAAGATTAATATATTTATTTGATTTATGATTTATATTTGAAGTAAAAAGATAAAACGAGACCCTTAGGATGAGATCAGCACAGAAGGCCCAGAGGAGCATGTTGGTACTAGTGTTATTGTTTTTAAATGTAATATTTATTATAATTCATAAGGTTATTATTCAATAATTACACGAGTTAGATGTATAATAATAAGCTATTCATTAAAACCTAAGCTAATGGAGTGATTGCAATTAAGACATATCTTCAATTAAATAATGCATACAGTTAAATAAGTATATATGCATATGCTTGTATGATTGTACCGTTCAGAGGAATCTCCTTCTCTTGGGATCATGCTTTGTCTGTCATCAGTTATTCAACTAAATGGTCAAAACACAATTTTAAATTGAATAGCTTACGTTGTGCCATAACAACTAAATTAGCACATGTTTCTGTCTATTTCCCTTAAATAGCATGT
>QVTF01005294.1:10000-29325 GCA_003573665.1 Oxygymnocypris stewartii
ACAACAAGTGACATACAAACAATATGTCCATAGTGAACAGACACTGGAGTGTTATTTAAGAATGCATTCTTACACAAATGAACAACGAATTAATGTGTGCACTTATTGTTGTAGCATTTATTTGTGTCATCCCTAAATTGACTTATACACCATGTTTTCCGGGAGTTCACTCATGTAACCTAGTTTGTTTTGCATGTGTTTTTTGAATACTGTGTGTTACTTTAATACATCACAATGCATTTTTGGTGTGTTTTAAATAGGTTATTGACCAACACAAATGATTTGTGATGTAAAAAGTCGAGATTGATTGTCAGGATGTTAAATGGACTGTGCTTGCTAGATTATGAAAGACACTTAAAGGTATAGTTAACCCAAACATCAAAAACCTGTCATCATTTACTCAAGCCATTCCAAACATGTAATATTGAAGATATTGTGATAACCAAACATTCATCGGTCCCCTTTGACCTGTGGACGTCAACGGGGACCCAGAAACCTTTAGGTTAGCAACATTAGTTAAAATATCTTCTTCTGTGTTCAGCAGAGAGAAAGAAAACTCATGCAGGTTTGGAACAGCTTGAGGGCGAGTAAATGACTGAATTTTCATTTTTAGGTGAACTATCCCTTTAATATTTAAAGATCTGGGATGCAAAGGTAGTTATTTTAGTTGGCAAGAGCCACAGAGCACAATTATAATTTCTCCAGCTCTCCAGTCTTGTCAGTTATGAGCCCTAGAGTATGAAATATACCGCCAGACTCTTCAGTATATTCTCTAGGAAGACTGTCTGGCATACTGTTGCTTATGAATCACATCTGCTTAATGGAAAGTAACTCAGTCGAATGATGATTTAGCAGTTTGGATGAAGTTTACTGTATCTTTGTGCTTGAGCAGAAAGCCTGCCTTTGTGTGACTATTGGCCTTTCAGTTTAATTGTGTCAGATGGAGGACTTCTTTTTAAAGCAGCGTTGTGTGCTGTCTGTCAGTGCCAGAGACCAGTGGGGAGGTCTCGTCAGGCGTCCCTTTCCTCTGTGGGGAAATGAAAGTGCAGATAGTGGAGGTATAATGGAGACCGCAGGGGTAGAGCTGAAGTCTCCTCGCAGAAAGAAAGCAGGTGGGAGTCTTTGTTCTCCTTGTGCTTCACAAATCCATTTAGTTCTCCACACCTGGCATACAGGAGGAACATCTCCTGTTTAATGGGTAGAGAATGAGTCTCTAATGAAGTGACATGAAGTGCATATTTCGCAGCGCAAAGTTTGTTTGTGGAGCACTGGTCCCTGTAAAAATCGCTTTATTGGCATATAACATTGTTTTATGTTTGCAGGCTAAATGTGGGTTATTTGTAAGCTACATGTTGGCTGGACAGTTACCGTGCAGTGCATAATTTTTTTTATTAGAAATGATGTTATCCAAAGCAACCCATATACACTGAGCAAGCACTATTAGTAGATTATATCCTCAAATTTGTGGTCAACACAAATTGATTTTCAACTGGCCGTTCTTAAACGACTGTTCCCATGATTAAATTGTGTAACCCCCTTGAAAATACTAAGGTGTTAAGCTTAAATCACAACATCATTTCAGCCACAAGTTTAAAGAATAAGTATATTTTAATGATGAGTCTCTGATTGTTTTATCATGTTAATTCAGTGTTCAGTGTCATGTTAAGATGGTGTATTTGGTCATAGTGTATTAGATCTGCTACACTGCTGCTGCTATTGTGCTACTAGGAACTGGCTCGATACCACTTTTTCAGAACCGATACCCGTCCCGATAGCAATATCTGCCGATACCGATATCGATCCGATACCAGCTTTTCGGATACAGTTTAGGATACAGTTGTTTAAAATCAGTGTATAATTTCTATATCTCATTGTGTGTTGACCTGCTCGTCACTCTTGTTGTGTTTTACACACAAATCTAC
This sequence comes from Oxygymnocypris stewartii, assembly GCA_003573665.1. Lineage (NCBI taxonomy): Eukaryota > Metazoa > Chordata > Actinopteri > Cypriniformes > Cyprinidae > Oxygymnocypris > Oxygymnocypris stewartii. The sequence goes on from QVTF01005294.1 coordinate 11,923, forward strand.
TGAATATAGACAACTTTACAGAGTAAAGAAAAAAAAGCAATGAATGATTATATAATTATAATCAATGAAAAAAAAATACTTGTAATAAACTAGTTTAGAGGATAATTCAGTAGCAAAATGACTAGAAAAAGCATGAGTGCACAATAATCTTATACAATCTAAAATTAGTTAAAATAGTTTAAGGAAAACATTTATTTGGGAACAGAGAAAAGTGAATAAGTGTAGGACTAAATCTGGTATAAAAAATTATATGTTGCTCTTTGTATTGTTGTAAATACATTCATGGAAAACAAGTAATATATGAATATATATATATATATATATATATAATATATATATATACTGTAAAATTGAAATATATTTGTTCTATACGTACTGCCCAGTAATGAGGTAGAACCATATAACAGATTGAGATGAACAAGAAAGGCTATTAATAAATCTTTTATGAAAGAGTGGATGAAGCGCATTTGTCCGTTTCTCTCTCCGTCTGGAATCGTGCACACGGAAAAGCGCTCGAGAATCACAGCTCGGTACACTTTTAACTCGTTTATTTTAGTAAGAGCAAGAGACTGTACGGCATTCACTTTACATGCTTGGCTGATTTATACGTAGAGAGCGTGACAGCGCATCACGTTTATATATAACTTTGATGCTGTATGAGAGCGCTGCCTTTGTATTGTTTGCTGGTGTTTATTTGTAATTGCACAAAGCTCGTATAATGGGTATTATTGTTAATAAATAATATTGTTCAATAAATAACCTTTTATATAAATAAAAGTAGTATTTTACCATTAGGTTGGCGATAAGAGACTGTTTTTAAGAGTGAGTCAGCAGTAAATACTTTATATTGAAAGAGACCTGAAACGGTTGTAAACAAGGTAGTTATTTTTTCTTTCAATGACCCGCCAACACTGAGCAGCGCTGTCATCGGCAAGAACTGTTTAACTATTTCAATTTTATATTTGGCAAAACAGTGGCATGTAACCTTCAAGTAGTTTTCAAATTAAAATAAGTATTTCAATTAAGAGGGAAGTCGTGGCCTAATGTTTAGAGAGTCGGACTCATAATCGAAAGATTGCGAGAGGAGTGAATGTACAGCGCTCTCTCCATCCTCAATACCACGACGAGGTGTCCTTGAGCAAGGCACCGAACCCCCGACTGCTCCCCGGGTGCCGCAGAGTAAATGGCTGCCCACTGCTCCGTGTGGTGTGTGTGTGGGTGTGTGTGTGTGGTGTTCACTGCTGTTTGTGTACACGGGGTGTGTGTGTGTGGTGTGTGTGTGTTCACTGTGTGTGTTCACTGTGTGTGTTTGTGTGTGTGTGGTGTGTGTTCACTGCTGTTTGTGTGACACGGGGTGTGTGTGTGTGTGTTCACTGTGTGTGTTCACTGTGTGTGTGTGTGTGTGTGTGTTCACTGTGTGTGTGTGTGTGTTCACTGTGTGTGTGTGTGTGTGTGTGTGTTGGTGTGTGTGTGTCACTGTGTGTGTGTGTGTGTGTGTGTGGTGTGTGTTTTCACTGCTGTTTGTGTACCAGGGTGTGTGTGTTTTTGTGTGTGTATGTTTGTGTATGTGTGTGTGTGTTCACTGCTGTTTGTTTACACGGGTGTGTGTGTGTGTGTGTGTGTGTGTGTTTCCACTGCTGTTTGTGTACACGGGGTGTGTGTGTGTGTGTGTGTTCACTGTGTGTGTGTGTGTGTGTGTGTGTTCACTGCTGTTTGTGTACACGGGGTGTGTGTGTGTGTGTTTCACTTGTGTGTGTGTGTGTGTGTGTGTGTGTGTGTGTGTTCACTGTGTGTGTGGTGTGTGTGTGTGTGTTCACTGTGTGTGTGTGTGGTTGTGTGTGTGTGTGTCGTTTGTGTGGGTGTGTGTGTGCGTTCACCTGTTGTGTGTGTGTGTGTGTGTGTGTGTGTGTGTGTGTGTGGTGTGTGTGGCGTGTTTGTGTGTGTGTGTTTATGTGTGTGTGTGGTGTGTGTTCACTGCTGTTTGTGTACCCGGGGTGCGTTGTGTTGCGTGCGTGTGTGTGTGGTGTGTGTTGTTGTGTTGTGTGTGTGTGTGTGTTGTGTTGGTGTGTGTGTGTGTGTGTGTGTGTAAACAAGCGATACATCAGAAATCGTGAAGGTTCTCAATGCACTTACTAACTCTACGGACTTGCCAAAGTTATCCAGACAAAAACAGTGAGCGTGTTTAATTCATTAGCTGGGTTTGATTATTATTAATGACACACTGTATCTGGGAGCAGCAGGTCTGTTAGTCTGCATTTGCACTGCAAGAGCCCGTGTTGAAGCTTGCATCCGTGCGTTTTTTCAGCTAATATTGATCTTTTCAGTTGAAGAAAAGTAAGAAGAATGTGAGACTGAAACTATCAGCAGCAGTTGTTACAAGTATTAGCATCATACTGGATTTTAATGTAATTAATTTAGCTAGCACTTCTAATATTCCAGCACTTTACAAATGTGTCCCAGAGAGATCAGTTTTCAGTGGTCCATGTGTTCGTGTTATGCCTTAATGTGTCCCTGCTCGTTTCTGTGTGCCATGAAAGTCAACCCAGATGGATAATGCATGTATGAATCTGATTTGCACGTGGCAGTGCAGCTCTAAGTGCGGTTATATGGACGTTTAGGAGCGGATGTGAGCTGTGGTGGTTCAGTAGATGAATGTCTCCTGTCATGCATTGTGGCGTTCAGCGGCGGTGAGCAGTAATCAGGTCATGAGTGAGTCCAGCGGATCTGCTGCTTCATTTGTCTCATGTAAAGGTCAGCTCTCATGTGTGTTTATTTTAAAGCTCATATGGATGATGGTAACTGTGAGCCTGTCAGCCGTTAGCACAACAGCGGCGCTGGTGTGGAGACATTAATACAGTACAACGGATGATGAAAGCATCTGATATTTCAGGCCAGCGATGGTCAAACTGTGATATTTCATGTTTGAGAGTCGAGAGAAACAGGACTTAAAGATGCAGTTCTACCGATGCTAGGGTTGTAACGGTGAGGCAATTTTCCCACCGATTAATCGACGTGTTGTCACACCGGTTATACCGGTATCACCATGGTGGGGGGTCGTTTGAGTTTTCCCTCTTTTCCTCGCTTTCCTTTGTTTAAATATCTTATAAAAGCATCGTGTGCATTTTACCTTCACTTTGAAGAAATTCAATTTTAAGCAAAAATACAACGTAGAACATAGAACTTGTATTAACTAAAGGAATAAAAATACACCATGCTATATGCCTAATATAAAATTACAAAGAACGTACACAAAGTTTAAATATAGGCTATACAAAACAAAAAATCAGTGAAGAATGAGGAACAAACAATTATGAAACGTAGAACGTTTATTAGCAAAAATGAATAAGAAAGCTTGGAGGCATGGACGGCAAATACTGTGGAACCAAATAAATGAGAAACGAATGTTTAAAAAACCTTTATCACTTAGATCAGGGATGCCCCAAAAAATATTATCACTTGATGCCTAATCGGTCGACTGCGAAGGCAATGCTGGCCGTGCTTCAGTGTTTCTCAACCAGGGGGGCGAGAGATACAACTACAATATCATATATTCACTAATATTATGACTAACATGTTAAGTAATGTGAAAATATATAGCCTATAGAAAATATAGAAAATATATAGCCTATGCGTTTAGCAGGCACTTTTATCCAAAGCAAGTTACAGTGCATTCAGGTTATACACGTATTGTCAGTATGTGTTCCCTGGGAATTGAACCCACAACCTTTTGCGCTGCTGACACAATGCTCTACCACTAAGCCACAGGAACATGCAAGAAGAGAAGAAGAAGAAGAAGAAGGGGTTCATCTATATATAATTTAGTGTTTGGTAACTATTCATTTTCTTTATATTTCTGCTGACGGGCACAGGTAGCTAAATATGTAATTTATTATAATGGGTTCGTGTGAAGATTGTTTTAAGTTTACTTAAATTAGAAGTTAAATCTAATAAATGTTCAAATTGATAGCTCTCAATTATACTGTAATGCTGAATGGCTACACTCAATGGTTAAATATTAAGGGGAACGACTATTTTATAAAGACATATTGATATCAGTGATGCTGGCCTTCAATCATAAAAAAGATGCCATTAAAGGAATGTTAAATATATACTGTCTTAATGCTGTTTGTACATTGTACATTTGAAGATTAAATGTGAAATTATTGCAATATAAAATTATATAGAACAATTGTAATATTAGGTGGGATTAAACGCGATTAATCGTGATAAATTGTTGAAAAAAATTGCGATTAAATAGTGAATTTTTTTTCGATTGGCAGCACTAGTTAAAACTTAAATATTTTAACATTAGATGTCAAATGTTGAAGTTACAGTAAAATCCACTATTGTTTATATGGAATTGTTCTATAGTCTATACATTATATATAGTCTATACAGGCAATTAAATTATGCTATTCTTCACATACAAGAGTTTTCATTAGTTTCAGTGCATTAAACTTCATGTCATCCATGTTTACCCTTAAAGGTGCTGTATGTGGTATTGTAGGTAGTGGTGGAACTAGGTATTGCATCCCAAATTCAAAATACTGGAGAGACCCCTCCTCCTCAGACTTGACACACATGCAGGTTGCCAGATTGAGGACACCAACTAGAATGAGATCACATGACATGACTGAGATGAAATACGCTTTGTTTCCAGCCAACTGGCAACCCGGCGTGCCGAAATACAATTGGGTAAACTGGCAGTGGGCGGGTTTCACAAACCAAAACCGAGACATACATTCCGACACTGAATGCACATTTCCAAAGGAGAATAACTGACTGAAGCATTGTTTTTCAGATAAACAAGAATGTTAACTTAGCATGTTTCTTAAATATCGGCAAACATATTATGGTATTTGTATGCTTTAGTGGAGTCAAAAACTTACATACAGCACCTTTAAATGACAATCCATGTGATCTGTTCACATACTTTATTGTATTTTTGACAGTCTCACAGAGAGATGGATGTCATTCACATCATTTTTGTTTCTTATTTAAAAAGTGTGAGAAGTAATTTCCTCCGGCTCATCCTAACAGCACGAGCAGCATTAGGAGAAAAAGACCTCCTCTGCTGCAGCAGATGTCTCCGAGCTGACCGAGGCAGAAGTGTACTGAGAGTTTGCTCATAATGTACAGTAAGCAACAGTATATGAGTGAATTGTCTCTAAAGTAATGCTTGCGGTTCTGGGATCAGGGTCTTCAGCTTCAGCCTCATTACAACCAAACAATCTCTCACCGCCTCTTATAAAGCTTGCCTTTATTTTCTACTGCTCTGGTTTGTGTTGCACTTTGGAAGAGAATATGAGTCCAGGAGTGCATTAGACTGAGTGAGTGTGTGTGGCGTGTGTGTTAGAGAGAGAGAGACAGGGCCGATTAGAGAAAGAAGATCAATATACAGAATGAACTTGCTGCTTGGAGGAATTGGAGAAAGGGGGGGGGGGGATAAATCACATATTCATGGCATTTGCTGTATTGATAAAGCAGCACACACTTTTCTACCTCTGCACACTACACAGCCTGTTTCCTTGGGATATATATTTGCATTTTATATCTTCTTAAGAAATGAGAGTTTGCTTCCGGTCTGGGGTCATGGTCACCCTGTTATGGTTTATTATGTGATAATGACTGACCGCACATTACCTCATGTTTATTAGACTCTGTGACAGTATAATAAATGACATTACCAACAGAAGTGTGTCTTTAAAGAGCTCCTCGTCTGCAACCACAGGACAGTGTGAGATTTGTGTACGCTAGTTTTGTTGGAGACAGAGTTTGTTACATGAAAAGCGATGCAGGTTTCCGAGTGTGACTTCATGCTATAAAGGAGAACCAAGGAGATTGTCTAAATGCTTGTGTTTTACTGAGTTCAGTAACGCTCACCGCACTGCTTTGTGCGGCGGCTCGTGTGTATTCCAGGAGAGCGGTCAAATCCTCAAAACGTCCCGTTATTGATCTGTCCACTGCAGTGCACATCAATGACAGCGTCTCTAGAGGATTCTTGCACAAGGATTGTTGAAGCTCAAAACCTTAGCTCGTAGGTTGAAAACAATCTTAAAATAACAGCTTGGTGCAGGTCATCTTTCGCACAGCTTGCTTATGCTTGACTTGTTATTCGCCTAAATAAACCTTATGCATGTAGTATAAACTTTATCTGCAACATACGTAATGCAACATGACTGCATGAGTATTCATGAGTATTTTATGTAAAATGCGGTTCTGCCACATGTGCATTTACTTACATTCGCACCACAGACACTACAACTTACAGTATTGACTTCTAAAACCTAAATTGATGATTTAACAACTTTACAGACACGTTTACAAATCCTTAATCCATGGAATCAATCAGTTGATTATATTGTATTTATGATCAAACACACTGCGTGACTTCTGCTGTCTAATCGTTTTAAAGGATTATGCAATTTTATTCAAGGTTATACTAAAATATAATTTCATCAGACTATGGTGAAATAGTAGAAGGAAGCATGAAACCTAGACTCGTTTTTCTGAGTGCAAGTGAACCCGTTTGCCAAGAAGACGTGATGAGATGTGTGCAGAAATGCTCTTGCTGGAGAGTATTTGAGTTGTATTAGTTGCCATGCGAGAGAATAAATACTAAAATAAACATCATCCATCAAGAAGCTGAAATCACAGCGTTACTGAAAAGTTGAATTCTTACCAAGAAGCTGCTATTGTTGTGCTGTGAGGACGGTGAGCCATTCGACAGATCCTTGAGGAAAGAGTGCATCAATAGTTGAAGAGGCCATTGAGTCTAATGAAGATTCAATTGCTTTAACTTCTTGATGCATTTATTTTAGTATCAAAAGGGTCCATATTAGTTTCTTAAGAGTATATACCAGGGGTAAGCAAACTCCTGGAGGGCCGGTGTCCTGCTGAGTTTAGCTCCAACCTCAATTAAACACACCTGAAGCAGCTAATCAAGCTCTTACTAGGTGTAATAGAAGCTTCCCAGCAGGTTGTGTTGAGGCAAGCTGGAGCTAAAGTCTGCAGGACGCCGGCCCTCCAGGCCCGAGTTTGGGCACCCCTGGTACTATTACTCTAAGGGGCTGTTCACACAGAACATGTTTTTCCATTCTAATGCACTAGTTTTCCAATGTTTGTCTATGTAAGTGTGCTAGACGGACATGACCATCGTGCATCATCTTGTGTCTTTTGCGCCACGTTTTTGAAACACTGTGTCAAGTTAAAATAATGTTCTTGTATTATTTCTGGCATGGAGAAGAGCCTTCTTCTCTCTCCTCGATGAAAAGGTGGTTTTCCACCAATATGGAAGAATAAGATGAGATTTGGCGCAGTATTAGCACTTGTCTGTATCTTGTTCATAGAGACCTTGATATAAGATATAAGTAAAAGACTAGTTAATTCGACATGCTGTTAGTGCCCCGCCAAAATCTGGCTGGCAACCCTTTTACAGGCTGATTATTGACTGTACTGTTTGTGTGCATCAGATTCCCACATGCTGGTCAAATTTTCTAAAATGGACAGTTCTCTTGCTAAATAAAATCCATCAATAGAGACTAGAATGGTCAGTGGTTCCTTGAGCACAATAATAACAGTGAGCAACTTCCTCTGGTTTATTTTGTGATAATGACCAGCAGTACATTAGGACTATGTGATAGAGGTCTGCTAACAATACTTTCGGGTTTCGGGTCGGGTTCGGGTTAATGTTTAATGGATAGCTTTGGGCTCGGTCGGGTTCGGGTTTGTAGCTAAACCAAAACTATATGTAGTGGCTACGCTGCTATCATAGACACACACACACACATTATCGCACAGATATCGGAGATAACAGCACAGAAACCTTTATTAGTAAAATAGCCCGAGCCTTGATGAATCTGTTTCTTCAATGTATTTGTTTACTTACCATTACATGCAATCGTGAAATACAGCATCCTTTTTTTGGATATTCGTTGTGGGGGGAAAAAAAGATTTCGGGTTCGGGTCGAGTTCGGGGCTCTTAATTTAACTGTGCTGATTGGGTCGGGTCAAAACAATTTGGGTAAAAAGATTTGATTGTGATTATTTTGCTAAAAAATATAAATAAAAAAAATTGAATATAAATATAATATTAAATATAAAGATTCTTTTCAGGATTATTGTCATTATTTTTTGGTATTTTCATGCAAGCACAATCCAGAGAACATGGACTTGCATGGATTGCGCACAGATTTATTTACAGCAAACAGTGCAAACGAACGTGAAAGAAAACAGACTGGCTGCATACACTTTTATTTGTGCAGAATATCGCTGAACTCCAACATACGTGTTTGCCAGTGTTTTCAGCTCGTCAGTGCTTTGCACATGGGTGCCAGGTTGGGATTACCTGGCCAGAAAATGTATGCATTTTAAAAGCTCTGATTGGGGGATTTAATTTATTGTAATCTGGCAACCGCAGCCATGAAAGCTTGTGGAGGCTTGCTACCAATGCAAGATGACCAAATGCCAAATTAAAATGAAGCATTTCAGGATAAATAACCAGTGGGCAATTATTGGTTCAAGGTTCAAGGTTCTTTATTATTCGTCACATACACAATCATACAAGTATAATCAGTAGTGAAATGCAAGTAGAATTGAAGAAAAATACAGCATTACATGAGGAAAGTGAGGAGAAAAAAAATAACCCCCAGACTATGCTCTTTGGGGAGTACAGTGTGAGAACAGGAAAAACACCTCAGCAACACAAAAGCACATACACGACAAAGCCACAGGGGAAGTGAATCCGGCCCAGCAAGCATCCATCCGGTCCCGCAGCCACTGATCCGGCACTGGTTAGACCCGCTTGACCAGGCCAGCGGATCGAAGCGAACAGAGGCGAATGGTCGGGGGGGGGGGGGGGCAATGTCTGTAATGTCTGTAGGGTGGGGGAGGAACGTAAGAGCGTCTAACTGCATTGCACACCCGGGGTAGATTGCAAGCAACAGCCTTGCCAAGGCCACTGTAGGGGAGCCAGAAAAAGATAAGATTGTTTTGTCTTTGGGGCGAGTAAACATTCCAATTTTTTGCAGTCTACTCTGTCCATTTTGTCCATTTGGTCTCCATTTTAATCAGTTTCCCTTTTGTAAAGCCATGAGCTTCTCCTTGGTAGAATCCATATTGCGATTATAGTCTCAGTTCAATGCTGACCGCTTCAATCATACGGGCAGCCTTGTGGGCTTTGGACAGCTGTTCCCGTTTTCTGAATTCTTCGATAACCCAGGGCAAAGCCTAATCCAATCAGCAAAATACCTTTATCATGGTTCCGATAGGTAGATATCAATGTCCTCCACGGAAAGAGCCGCAAGACACACGATTCGCCACCTCTCCCACGCGCCATCGTATAGCCGGCTGCGAACGTCCCGTCAGGGCAGTCAGGTTCCCCGAAACCCAAGTTTCGATAGTGTCAATTGCATTAAGGAGACCAGTTAATCCATAATATTTTAGTTTGGAGAGCATTGGCAGAGAGAGTCTCTCACGAGACAAGGGAGTAAAGCAGGGAAGATAAGGGTGAGGACGGGGAGAGAAAGCGGACCGCCTCCATTGAGAGCCAAAGAGAAAAAAAAATAAAATAAAATTGCAGATGATTACGCTTGATAAATGGAGAGAAGCAGATATTGTGACTATGGTTAAAATACGATTCATCATGCAGCCCTATAGTACATTATCCCATATGTGATCTACCATTCCTGGAGGACCACATTCAAGAGTTTATTTCATAGAAGATACTGAAAACACTCTTAAAACCAGACCTCTGGTGTTTTAGGTGGTACACAGTGGATTTCTTCTCCATGTGGAGCGCTGCTCATATAAGATCAAACATTTTGTTCTGAGAAACATTTATGTTTGAGAGTAAAAGCCACTCAAACACATGGAGCTTTTCTTTCTCCTCTTCTTTATTACATTATCAAATGCATTACGACAATGATGCATTGTTGTTTCCAAAAGCCAATCCATGACAATTTATCTGCAACAGTGGCTGGTAGATACAATTAGCTTCAGTTGCCTGGTCATACTGAACAAAATCTATGTTATTTTGCTAATAAAAATAATCAATACATTAGTCAATTCAATTATTGCTTGAGCAAAAATGATCTGGATGATGTGAGAATAGATGTTAAACTGTTGATGATCATCTCTCGTCCTGCTGTGCTTGGTCTCTCAGATCCAGACGCTGCTGCTGCAGAGATTGAGTCAAAGGATGAAGGGAAAGACCATCTGAGGAGCCACATCTGTCCTGAGGAGGAGGAAGAGGAGGAAGAGCGCCTGAACACTCTCACTCCACACAAGAGTCATCAGTGTCACCTCACAGGTACATAATGACCATACGTCTCTTAACTAGTTTATTATTAGTAGCATGCATATTACTAGCATATTAGCGCCTTAATCTACATGACCTTATTCTACATCCATAATCCTAAACTAACAGCTACCTTATTAACTATTAATAAGCAGCAAATTAGGACTTTATTGAGGGAAAATCGTAGTTAATAGTGAACAAGTGTTCCATATTGCTAAAGTGCTACCGGTGCTTCTTTAAATCACACACACACAACATCGCATGGTGCATATGTCCAACAGACAACAGCGTTTGTAAACTGTGCAGATGTACAGATTCATTGCACAGCTGCTTCCCAAGAGGATGACACTTTGCAGGATTCGTGAAGCCAGGATAACGAAACGAATCCTAAATCAGTGGAGGAAAAACATCTACTTTTACATAAAATGACAATATTTTCCCTCTTAAATTGATTTCCATTGACATTTTTTTATTTATGAAGGCGAATTTTCTGACCTTATTAAATGTAATGCAATTAGAATAATATAATACCATGGGGCTGTTTCCAATGAAATGACATCAGTGTCAACACAATCCATCTTTGCACTGCAGAAGTGGCACAGAAGCTGCATCTGACGTGGATTTAGATGTATTTACACAGCTCAGAGATGCCATGCATGCAGTTACACCTGCGTACGAGATTACTGTTTTAAATATAAGATGTGCTAAATATAGAACTATAAAATGATATTTAAATATGAATGTAAATCCAGCAGTAGCTGCTGACCGGTCAGTATCTTATCTCAACCAATTCGTTCAAAACAGCTGATTCATTCAGGAACGAAGCATGTGACGTGTTGATTTCTGAACCACATACTAGCATACTACTAATACTAGTAGTGTACAAATATGCAGTTTCGACTTGATCAGTTATGAATGACCATTGCATGAAGTATAAAATTGTTAAATCCTAAAAAGAAGGCAAATGAACATTTAGATCAAGTCTGTGCCGATAGACGATTTCAAAACAGAAACGTATTATATCGAGTCTCTTTATATTGTTATATTGAAATTATATTATTAAATTGAGTTTCTTTCTTTCACTGGAAATAAAAGAAGATATTTTGAAGAATGTGGGTAACCAAACAATAAGCCATTGACTTGTATAGTATAGTATTGTTGTATTGTATAGATTCAATCGCTATTGTCAATTGTTTGGTTCCCCACACACACTATAAAACATCTTCTTTTGTGACACACTCTCAGATCTGACTCTGTTTATATGCAGCACATTGTTGCTTCATTATTATTTGCATCCTCTCTTTTACTGCAGTTTGTTGCTTTGGCGTAAACTTCTACACAACATGTTTGGTTTGGTCCCTAGGTTGGAGATTGGGCTTTTGTTAGTCAGTACTTGTGTGTAATTGATTTGGCTGGATTTGATCAGTGACTCTCTCTCAGCTGACTTCTGCCATCAGAGCAGTTCCTCATTAAAAAAACCATTTCTCTGACAAATAAATCTTAATTGTTCAGTACTTGAGACGGTGGTTTAAATGAGCTCCCTGTGGAGGCCGAACAGAAGAATGCAATAGTCATTCGGGAGCGGTGCATATCTGAAGAAGAGTGCATGGGAAAGCAGGTTTAGAAGTAGCGTTCGGGTGAATGATTAAATGAGGTGCTTCTTCTTCTGATATTAAAGCTGTGCTGCGATGAGGAGCTTGCGTTCACTCTTTGCAGAAAGGGCTTGAACACGCTCATCCAGCTTCATTTTCTTCACAAATGACATTCTTAATAATTAGACTGATTCAGTCTCACATGTCTTAAGAAAACATAGTAGCTGCTCGTGGTTCATTTTGAGTCACAAATCACTGAAAGTTGTAATTTAGAGACAGTTCAGGAACCACAGATTCATCTGGTGACATATTTGTTAGACTAAACTAACAGGGTTATTATAGTTATCTAAAACTAAATCTAAATCTGAAAGAAAAACAGAGAGAGAGAGACCTTTTTATTTCAGCTAGCTGCCAAGACAGCATTTCTCATTTTAACTTAGTTTAACTTGATGTACTAAAACTAAAATCAAAATGAATAAAAACATGTAGGTGCAAGTAGTCATACTATAAACAGAAAAAACTACTTAAAATGACAAAAACATAACAAAATGACACAAACTTGAAATTAAAATGTAAAAGAATAATACAAACTATAATAGTACCTTTAAAACAATGACCTTTAAAATTTGCAATTGGATTAAATCTTACATTAAATCTTGAAATTAATGTGGAAACAACATAAACAAAGTTTAGAATATTTTATATTTTAAAATGTTCATTCAATGGTATCTACTATAAATGAAGGCCAGTATCACTATATATAATATATATTAAAATCCTGTGTTTCTGTGTGTGTGTATGTATGTATGTATGTATGTGTGTGTGTGTGTGTGTGTGTGTGTGTGTGTGTCTGTGTGTTTGTCTGTGTGTTTGTCTGTGTGTCTGTGTGTGTGTATGTCTGTATCTGTATCTGTGTCTGTGTGTCTGTGTTTCTCTGTGTCTGTGTTTGTGTGTGTGTGTGTGTGTATGTCTGTATCTGTGTCTGTGTGTTTTTGTCTGTGTGTGTGGTGTCTGTGTCTGTGTCTGTGTCTGTGTGATTGTCTGTGTGTCTGTGTGTGTCTGTTTGTGTGTGTGTCTGTATCTGTGTCTGTGTGTTTGTCTGTGTGTCTGTGTGTGTGTGTGTCTGTATCTGTGTCTGTGTGATTGTCTGTGTGTTGTGTGTGTCTGTGTGTGTGTGTGTCTGTATCTGTGTCTGTGTGTTTGTCTGTGTGTTTGTCTGTGTCTGTGTGTTTGTGTGTTTTTCTGTGTGTGTGTGTCTGTATCTGTGTCTGTGTGATTGTCTGTGTGTCTGTGTCTGTGTGTGTGTGTGTGTGTGTGGTGTCTGTGTGTGTCTGTCTGTGTGTGTGTGTGTCTGTGTGTGTGTTGCCAAACCAGACAATGCAATAAAGACATGATGTCTTTGTAATATTTTGTTGTGCTCCTTATATCAGGTAGAATATATTTGATATAGTTCCTGAACAGTGCTACAGGGAACCTCGACTAATGGTGTGTGAAACAAATTTCCGATTTTCATGAGAGAATGAGACACAAAGGCAGTAAGAGACGTCACGTGTCGCCTCGATCAATGGCTGCTGTCGTCTCGGCCCGGACCGAGGAGCTTTAACACCTCTCTGTGCACTTAAGCCATGACCACTGCATTGCGTTATGGGAATGGGACGATGGATCCACCCGTGTCCCTGATGTGATTGGACTATTGATCGTGCTAATGCAGAACTGCTGAGAGAGAGAGAGATGGCTATAGGAATGTGTCCCGCAGGACTTGCTGTCTTCCACAGGAATGGGAAAGGAAGAATGCATGCACCCTCCAGCATTCCTCATATTGACCCCAACCCAACGGTGGGGGCTGAAGCGCTGTGTCCCCGGGGAGGATGGTAGGAACGCTCCCCGGAGGGGCTGGGATAGGAATGATTACCCCTGAAAGCTCTCAGCGTCGGTGGGGTTCTGGCTCCGGCCCGGCTGAGGATTGAGTTTCTCAAGCATCCTGTCGCTTCTGTCCTCAGGAGGCTGGAAATGCAACAGCTGTCCATCTCCACATAAACGCTCAGCGATACAGCTCCTCAAGGTCACAGCACAGGCGTTTAACAGATACTTTCTGTGGAATTGTAAACTATTGTGAGGCACGTTTCCCTGCTCGTGTATTTCAAAAATAATCTCCTTTTTTGGTTTGTTGCTCATTATTAAGTGTAGGATGCACCAGTAAGGATTACATTTATAGGAAAAGTTCACCCAAAAGTGAAAATATACTGAACATGTCCTCACCCTCAAGCCGTCCAAGATGTAGATGAGTTTGTTTCTTCATCAAATTTGGATTAATGTAGCATTCCATCACTTGCTCACCAATGGATGCTCTGCAGTAGTGTTGGGCAATATGGTCATTTTTCATATCCTCATATCGCCAGCCTGTGAGATCGCCGATACACGATAGTGCACGGGTGGATGGGGGCAAGAGACTCTCTGTACTGGTCATAGGCTATTTCATAACTATTTGGTGATTTTAAACCGCGCATGCGTGAGAGAGAGAGCGAGAGCGAGAGCCTGGAAGTACCAATAACCGAAATATATACTTTCAAACATACTGAAAAACTAACATGTTAAATATAAAAATATTTAAAACCGCTAGTTCATAATACATCAGTCATACATCGCTATTAGGACCGCGCGTCCTACAGGGACAAGTTTACCAAGTTAACGGTCTAAAAATCAGTTAAGGTGAAAATCAAAAGTAGATTTTTTTAAAGAGCAACAGTTTAACACTAAATATTGGACATAAACGAACACGTTAGAGATACAAGTAAATTCATATTTTGCAGTAAAGTTAAATTAAACGGATACATCAGTCATACAGCGCTCCGGACCGTGAGCCCCATGACGAGCCCTTTTTTAGACTAATAACTTTTGAACTGCATATTTTTTATAATAACAATGATGAAGAAAAAGCTTCAATGTTTTTTGTTGATTATGTGCTGTAAAGAAAACAAAATGCCGCCGGTGCAGTTTCGTCATGTTCATTCATAGCTCGAAGCTGTTCAAGAAGATGTCTAACAGATGTCTCTTTTTGCACTCTTGACAGCCTAATTTGTAAATAAAGATTATCACCCTGCAGTTTTAGAGTCTGTTTTTAAAACATTTCCAAAGAGGAGGAGAAGCCTAATCCTCATTTGCGTGTGTGTGCGTGTGCGTGTGCGTGTGTGTGTGTGTGTGTGTGTGTGGTGTGTGTGTGTGTGTGTGTGTGTGTGTGCGTGTGTGTGTGTGTGTGTGTGAAGTGCGGCGCTGAGGTGAAATAGTGTGGCAACAAACACGCAGCTTTTGTCTTCTCCAGATGTTAACTGATGGACTGGAGTGTTGTGGATTATTGTGACTCTCATTCTGACGGCACCCATTCACTGCAGAGCATCCATTGCTGAGACAGTGATGCTGTGACACATTTCTCCAGAACTGTACACAAATACTCCTTGTATAGCCGAGGCACATTTTGAGTAGAGGGTTGTTTTTGGGTGAACTGTCCAAGGTTAACTAAAAATTATAGTTTATCTCAAAAATCTAAAACTTTAAATGAAATACAGGTGCTGGTCATATAATTACAATATCATCAAAAAGTTGATTTATTTCACTAATTCCATTCAAAAAGTGAAACTTGTATAATGAATACATTCATTCCACACAGACTGATATATTTCAAGTGTTTATTTCTTTTAAGTTTGATGATTATAAGTGACAACTAATGAAAACCCCAAATTCAGTATCTCAGAAAATTAGAATATTGTGAAAAGGTTCAATATTGAAGACACCTGGTGCCACACTCTAATCAGCTAATTAACTCAAAACCCTAACCCTTTAAATGGTCTCTCAGTCTAGTTCTGTAGGCTACACAATCATGGGGAAGACTGCTGTTATAATCATCAAAATTAAAATAAGAATTTAATTTAAGCGTTTAAGAAGAGACGAGTCTAATGTGACTTAAATAGACCAGAGCTCAGTCGGACATTATGAGACATGCACACATTAAATATGCATGATTGCAATTGAAAATTAGCAAATAATTCAATTTGTTAACAACATATTTCACATTCTATCAAAATATTTCAGTATCAAATCAATTAAAGTGTGCATGTATATGTGATGATGACATACTGTATAACATTTTTTAACATTTGTACATTGTCAAAATAAATGAAAACAGGCTAGTTGATTAATGTACTTTAAAACTGTTACAGCAGCAGCGAAGATGCACTCTGCACTATTTTACTTGTGTCATGAATCTGGTTACCACTCACTCTACTGCACATCACCCATGGACTACATCTCCCATCATGCACTGCACTCACACATTCCCGTCCACCATTACACCAATCACACAGCTGTCACCATTCACTCATCAACCCTAATTGCCTCACCACACCTGCACCTCATTCACTCATTCACATAAAAGCAGCACACAAACACTCACTCACTGCGAAGTCTTGTTTTGCCCTGGCTACATTTCTGAGCGTTCTTCCCCGTATCTGTTATCTCTGTGTGTGACCCCGGACTGCCTGACCTTGGACTTCTGAACCTGTGCCTGTGACCTCGACCCCTGCCTGGTATTGTTTACGTCTCTGCTCTGCCTCCGATATTCCTGTTATGCCCTCTGACCATTGCCTGTGTGATTCTGCCTCTGTCCAAAATATATATTACTGCACTTGGATCTCCTGCCTTTGACCAGTCTTTACAACTTGCTTATTGGTGAGCAATATTTTTATTGGACATTTATTTACAGGTGTGCACATAAAATTACACTGTACAGATGTGGACACAATCATAGTAAATTCAAAGTATTTTAGCTACTTTTAGAAGGTGCAAATAATATGTCAGAATGTTTCTGTGATATTACCCATATTTAATAACTTATTCAGAATATTGTTTTGCACACTGCTTTTCAGTGTAGTTTGAACTTCTAGACTGCTTGGTAGATCCAGATTTGTTTGAATAAAAATATCTATATTTTTATCATTACAACAGATACAGATACAGATATGGTCTTTGCTGCACACCACATTTCAGGTATCGAATAAGTTCAGTTCATATTTAATCATTCAGTGTGATTTGCGAGCAGGTTCAACTGCTTCAGCTTTCCACTCTTGGCACTGGGTTTAGCACGTGATGGCAAACTATTGTGGAATTTAGAGGTTTATGGAGTGACTCCAGCTTTAGGCCATCAATGTGTGTGAAGTGCTCTGCAATTATACAAATTGCTTAATGGGAAAGACTAGATAGTCTAGAAAAAAATTGTCCAACCACCCGGTCCGGATTATCGCCCAATCCATAGACGGGACAGCCAATAGGGGGGCACCAAGTGATTAAGATAATGAGTAGACCTTTAAAATATTTTTTATGTTTTGTAAATATATATATATATATATATATATATATATTATTTGCTGATGCAGCTGTAGATGCATATGTATAGAAAATGAACAGTTAATGATACATGTATACAGAAGAATAAAAATATATGCACGCATAAAGAACTGCGAT
>QVTF01005295.1:2500-29143 GCA_003573665.1 Oxygymnocypris stewartii
TGATCTTTCCGTAAATCCTATTATATTCACTTTAATCTCAAATATAAACCCGGGCAGGGCTCGTTCCAACAGTGCGGTTTTAGCATATTACTGTATTATCCCACTATCACTCCATACATCCACGATGGCTGACATAACCATTAAAGAGATCGTTCACCTAAAGATTGCTTTTCTGCCATTATTTTTCTAGCCTTTGTCATTCCAAACCTGTATGACTGTCGAGCATAAAGGAAAATGATTAAGAATTGTGTTGTTGATGAGGCTTCAGAAACACGCAAAACCCAGAAGCATTAAAGTACTTTGTGCGCCATCGTCAAATGCCCTCTTTACATCTGGATAGCATCTGGATATTTTGTGTTTAAACCTTCTTTCTTACTCTGATGTGATCGCAAAATGTAATTCTTACTACATACCTTAAGTGCTTGTGCTGACTTAAACATTTCCATTATTTAATAATTTTAAAAACAACTGGTCTCATTAACTAATAATTGTCTATTTTTTTACTGAATCATTGACAGCACTAGCGAAAACGTGATGCCATGCACATGCATATTATGTGTTCACATAGTGTTTCTTTACTAAATTTCTTGGCTAACTATTTGCCTTAGGGGTGACCCCGAATAGTCGACGATTCGATGCTTTGATAGGAGGAGTTGATTTGACTCCCAATCTCTCGGTCGAATATTCGCGGGGTGTTATGATCATGCCATTTTGGCTATATGTGGGTGCTCAAATGTCTGATTTCACATAGAAGTACCGTATTTCTCCCAATAAGTTAATATACAGCCTATTATGATAATGCTGTAAATAAGAATCTCTAAAGAAAGAAGCTATAAAAAAAATTTTTAACGTGAGTGAATAAATCCAACCGCCCCTATAGATTTCAAGGCCACTTTATTAGGTACACCTGTTCAATTGCTTGGTAACACTAATTGCTAATCAGCCAATCACATGGCAGCAACTCAATGCATTTAGGCATCTAGATGTGGTGAAGACAACTTGCTGAAGTTCAAACCGAGCATCAGAACGGGGAAGAAAGGGGATTTAAGTGACTTTGAACGTGGAATGGTTGTTGGTGCAGACGGGCTGATCTGAGTATTTCACAAACTGCTGATCTACTGGGATTTTCACACACAACCATCTCTAGGGTTTACAGAGAATGGTCTGAAAAAGAGAAAATATCCAGTGAGCGGCAGTTGTGTGGATGAAAATGCCTTGTTGATGTCAGAGATCAGAGGAGAATGGACAGACTGGTTAGAGATAGGGCTGTGCGATTAATCGAAATCGAAATAAAATCGCGATTTGAGATTGCGCGATTTCTAAATCGCTTTATAGCTCGATTTTTTTCTGCGCCCCTGCCCCAACCTCCCGCAGTATGCTATCCGAGCCAATCAGAATGCAGCAGAACAGAACAGACCGTGCATACAGACAGATAGTGTGCTAAAGAAACAGGGAAGATGAGTTCAGAACAGGATAAGGACTTGGTGGCCAAAAAAAAGCATGTTGCATGCAGAGCACACAGCGGGGAGTAGCGATCATATTTCCTTCAGAGCAGAGAGCGTCTTTCTGAAGATCCCGCTCCGCTGGCTCAATACGCTCAGCGCCCCTCACTCAGCACAAAATGCCCCTTTGGTAATTTGTTAATTCCAGAATCTGTGGAATAGGCTAAGCAATGTTTGTCTAAGCTAATGTTTCTAAAAGCAAATTCTAAAATCCTGTGAAGATTGACACGTTTTAATGGACCGCATTTCCCCGCAGTTTTGGTCTATTTTTAATTTAAAAAAGTGTTTCTTTTATTTACGCCACGAAATAATTATTTGTCAAGTGCATTTCATCTTGTGTGTGCTTTCATGGGCCTGATAAGTATTTTGTGAAATTCTATATCTGCTTTTCATCTTGTGTGCGTGTTTTGAATATGAAGCGTTGTTTTAATGGAAACGTATACTTTTTCAGTTATTTATTTTTTTACGCAAATGTTCCAAGTGGCTTCAAAACAAGACACGTTTTTAAATTAAGATTTTAAATGTTATACATTTAAATTAGGGATGTTCATTTCGGTTATTTTTCCTAACCTTTAACCGACAAATATTATAGAACTGAATTAAATTAAAAAGAATAAGTGTCTGTGACCCGTTAAAAATAGCATCTGTTTTTCGGGGATTAATTTCACATGTGCAAAAAACAGCAGACAACAGAACATGAGGATCCACATGATCATATCATATCACATAACACACCTGCAGCACTTCTGCAAGCAGAGAAAAACTTAATTCACCTAAATGCTGGGTTGAGCCTTTTGGGTCATTTTTGGGGGTTATTTGTTCAGTGTTTGGGTAGTTTGTGTACATTTTATTTTATTTATAAAATTGTTTCTGTCAGTATATTGTTTAAATCTATGCAGAGCAACATTCTCGGTGTGAATCACTAAACGAACGTCACTCGCGTCGGTCTTATTGCTTGATAAAGAGTCTGATGCTTTGCATAAAATAAACTATTATATTTATAAAGATACAGAACACAAATACTTTGGATGTTAAAACATGTCCTCAGAGCTGTTGACTGTTTGTTGTTGAGCAGGTAATGAAGGCAATCGCAGTACGTTTCGTCCATGAGTGAAGCGCAGGGCGGCGGTCTCATCCGTGATCAGTCCCCGCCGAACACGACTCCAGCTCGGCGTGAGAGCCAGCGCCGTTACGGTGGAAACACAGTTACAGAGTAGTCCATTTACTCGTGAATTACATCGGTTTAATGTTTAATCTTTACTTCTAATGTTTGTTAAACGAGATTAAATAGGCAATGTGTAGGCCCATAGCTTATAAAAACAAGCAAATGAGAAGTAAAGGAAGTTATCACGTAAACCAGTGGTTCTGGAGTATTTTACAGAAGTTTAGAGGATTTAAGTTAATCTGTAAATATTATTTCATGCATAAAGTAAAAAAAAAAAAAAAAAGCGAATGTTATAATAGAAACGAATAAAGCCATTAGCTGAGTTAAATAATCCATTAATGATGGGTTAAATAAACAATCAAATTTACAAATTAACCCCAAATGTACTCTTTTACCCAGCCTCTTTTTGAACCCAGTGTTTTTTAGAGTATGCAGAGTTTGTTCATTATTGTGCTGCGCGAAATTAAAGCAGACGGCAGAAAGCTGCATTCTATTTTTTTTAGTCTTATTTTACAAAAAAGCAAATAATTTTTTTTATTGTTTATGTACATAAATAAAAGCAGACCTTTTACAATTCCGATTATCTTCATGACCAAGAGGAGTTGCTTCCACTGTTGGAAGAGGAATAAATCCAGTGATTGCTCCAGCGACGCATGCGCACATTTAAGCATTCTACCTTCACAATGCAGCCTGTTCATTATCATTATAAAAAAAACCGGTCAAACATATGGACAAACACACTGCTCTGTTTAAATATGTAGTAAAATCTGTGCTGTTTAGCGTTATCACCGCCGTGAAGTTATGCAAAACATTTTGTTTTATGTGAATATTGTAAGGGTAAATATATAAAGGTAAATAATATTTTGGCATTTAAATACCGCGAATACGGGAACATTTGATTTTGTGTTGAAGGAGAGACCCAACATTGGTTTCAGTTTTGTTTTAGCCTAAAATAATTAGTTTTGGTTTGTCGTTATAGCTTCTTATTTTTAATTCTTGTTATTTTCTAGCCTACTGTTAATTGTAAGGATTTGTTGTGGAGTGAGGGGAACTAAAATTGCCTAGCTATGTTTACAGTGTTTATTATAATGTTTGTTATTCGCGTTGGCCTATTTCTGAATGATAATAAAATGCGACTTATAGGCTACTTGGTTTTTTTCTCTCTCTGGCTCTTTCTAAAAAACGTGTTTTTTTTATACGTGTAGCTTATTTTAACCATGCAGCAAACCTTTTAAAATATATTTATAAATTACTAAAAATAAATAAATAAGTGAATTTAAACCGTTTAACTGATTGTATGGGTCAAAATTATTATCGGTTGGTTAAAGGTTAATTAACATCCCTAATTTAAATGAACAATTTCACTCTGAAACATAACCATTTCTTATCGGACTACTGCTTTAATTGAGACATTTATTCAATAATGTCACTATAAACAGGAAAAAATAAATATGCCTAATCTTACTGGAGACATTTAATGTGAGCGGGTGATTGAGCGGATTCGGTTTACCGGTGAGCGTGAGCGGATCATTAGCGGAGCGTTTTTTGGCCGTGAACGACTGAGCGGAGCGCACACACACAAAGCGGAATATTGAACCGCTTCGCTTCGCTCACATGCTCTTTGGTCTATTTTTTTTTAGAAAGTGTTTCTTTTATTTACGCCACGAAATAATTATTTGTCAAGTGCATTTCATCTTGTGTGTGCTTTCATGGGCCTGATAAGTATTTTGTGAAATTCTATATCTGCTTTTCATCTTGTGTGCGTGTTTTGAATATGAAGCGTTGTTTTAATGGAAACGTATACTTTTTCAGTTATTTATTTTTTACGCAAATGTTCCAAGTGGCTTCAAAACAAGACACGTTTTTAAATTAAGATTTTAAATGTTATACATTTAAATTAGGGATGTTCATTTCGGTTATTTTTCCTAACTTAACCGACAAATATTATAGAACTGAATTAAATTAAAAAGAATAAGTGTCTGTGACCCGTTAAAAATAGCATCTGTTTTTCGGGGATTAATTTCACATGTGCAAAAAGCAGCACAACAGAACAGATTCACCTGATCATATCATATTACAACCACCTGCAGCACTTCTGCAAGCAGAGAAAAACTGAATTCACCTAGATGCTGGGTTGAGCCTTTTGGGTCATTTTTTGGGGTTATTTGTTCAGTGTTTGGGTAGTTTGTGTACATTTTATTTTATTTATAAAATTGTTTCTGTCAGTATATTGTTTAAATCTATGCAGAGCAACATTCGCGGTGTGAATCACTAAACGAACGTCGCTCGCGTCGGTCTTATTGCTTGATAAAGAGTCTGATGCTTTGCATAAAATAAACTATTATATTTATAAAGATACAGAACACAAATACTTTGGATGTTAAAACATGTCCTCAGAGCTGTTGACTGTTTGTTGTTGAGCAGGTAATGAAGGCAATCGCAGTACGTTTCGTCCATGAGTGAAGCGCAGGGCGGCGGTCTTATCCGTGATCAGTCCCCGCCGAACACGACTCCAGCTCGGCGTAAGAGCCAGCGCCGTTACGGTGGAAACACAATTACAGAGTGGTCCATTTACTCCTGAATTACATCGGTTTAATGTTTAATCTTTACTTCTAATGTTTTTAAACGAGATTAAATAGGCAATGTGTAGGCTTATAGCTTATAAAAACAAGCAAATGAGAAATAAAGGAAGTTATCACGTCTGGAGTATTTTACAGAAGTTTAGAGGATTTAAGTTAATCTGTAAATATTTTTCATGCATAAAGTAAAAAAAAAAAAAAAAACGAATGTTATAATAGAAACGAATAAAGCCATTAGCTGAGTTAAATCATCCATTAATGATGGGTTAAATAAACAATCAAATTTACAAATTAACCCCAAATGTACTCTTTTACCAGCCTCTTTTTGAACCCAGTGTTTTTAGAGTATGCAGAGTTTGTTCATTATTGTGCTGCGCGAAATTAAAGCAGACGGCAGAAAGCTGCATTCTATTTTTTTTGTCTTATTTTACAAAAAAGCAAATAATTTTTTTTATTGTTTATGTACACAAATAAAAGCAGACCTTTTACAATTCCGATTATCTTCATGACCAAGAGGAGTTGCTTCCACTGTTGGAAGAGGAATAAATCCAGTGATTGCTCCAGCGACGCATGCGCTCATTTAAGCATTCTACCTTCACAATGCAGCCTGTTCATTATCATTATAAAAACAACCGGTCAAACATATGGAAAACACACTGCTCTGTTTAAATATGTAGTAAAATCTGTGCTGTTTAGCGTTATCACCGCCGTGAAGTTATGCAAAACATTTTGTTTTATGTGGATATTGTAAGGGTAAAATAATAAAAGGTAAATAATATTTTGGCATTTAAATACCGCGAATACGGGAACATTTGATTTTGTGTTGAAGGAGAGACCCAACATTGGTTTCAGTTTTGTTTTAGCCTAAAATAATTAGTTTTGGTTTGTCGTTATAGCTTCTTATTTTTAATTCTTGTTATTTTCTAGCCTACTGTTAATTGTAAGGATTTGTTGTGGAGTGAGGGGAACTAAAATTGCCTAGCTATGTTTACAGTGTTTATTATAATGTTTGTAATTCGCGTTGGCCTATTTCTGAATGAAATAATAAAATGCGACTTATAGGCTACTTGTTTTTTCTCTCTCTGCTCTCTAAAAAACGTGTTTTTTTATACGTGTAGCTTATTTTAACCATGCAGCAAACCTTTTAAAATATTTATAAATTACTAAAAATAAATAAATAAGTGAATTTAAACCGTTTAACTGATTGTATGGGTCAAAATTATTATCGGTTGGTTAAAGGTTAATTAACATCCCTAATTTAAATGAACAATTTCACTCTGAAACATAACCATTTCTTATCGGACTACTGCTTTAATTGAGACATTTATTCAATAATGTCACTATAAACAGGAAAAAATAAATATGCCTAATCTTACTGGAGACATTTAATGTGAGCGCGTGATCTGAGCGGGATTCGGTTTACCGGTGAGCGTGAGCGGAACATTAGCGGAGCGTTTGCTTTGGCCGTGAACGACTGAGCGGAGCGCACACACACAAGCGGAATATTGAACCGCTCCGCTTCGCTCACATGCTCTGGTTGCATCTTGTTTTGTTGGATTTGATTACTCACATACATATATATATAATAATGTATTTTGCCATTTGTCTGTTCTAGAGACATGTTACAACTTTTTGGGAAAGGTCTAATTGGTTTCCTTTGGAAATATGTTTCAAATTCACACAGAATGCATTTATAACTGTAAAGGTCAAGGTTTCTTTATTTGTCACATGATAAATTATACAGGGTATAATCAAAAGTGAAATGTAGATCAAATCAGGTCCGCTCAGTGGACAGTGCAAAGAATAAAATTATATAAAAGTAACACCACACAAGAGCAATATATATATATATATAGGTAAAAAAAGAAATAAAGAGTAAAATGTGTAATAGAATAAAGAAAAGTGCAAAACAAGATGTGCAAGACAAGTAAGATGTGCAAAAACAAGTAAGATAAAGCATGTCTGTTTGTGTCAAAATCGTGATTAAAATCGAAATCGAAAAAAAATCAAAAAATCGTGATAATATTTTTTGTCCATATCGCACAGCCCTAGTTAGAGATGATAGAAAGACAACAGTAACTCAAATAACCACTCGTTACAACCAAGATCTGCAGAATACCATCTCTGAACACACAACACATCGAACCCTGATGGGCTCCAGCAGCAGAAGACCACACCGGGTGCCGCTCCTGTCAGATAAGAACAGCACACGGAGGATACAATTCACACAGACTCACCAAAACTGGACAACAGAAGATTGTAGAAACGTTGCCTGATCTGATGAGTCTTGATTTCTGCTACATTCAGATGTAGGGTCAGAGTTTGGTGTAAAGAACATGAAAGCATGGATCATCCGGCCTTGTCTCAACGGTTCAGGCTGCTGGGGGTGTAATGGTGTGGGGGGTATTTTTTTGGCACACTTTGGGTCCATTAGTACCAATTGAGCATCGTTTAAACACCACAGTCTACCTGAGTATTGTTGCTGACCATGTCCATCCCTTTATGACTACAGTGTACCATCTTCTGATGTACTTCCAGCAGGATAATGCACCCTGTCACAAAGATCAAATCATCTCAGACTGGTTTCTTGAACATCACAATGAGTTCACTTTACTCAAATGACCTCCACAGTCACCAGATCTCAATCCAATAGAGCAGCTTTGGGATGTGGTGGAACGAGAGATTCACATCATGGATGTGCAGACGACAAATCTGCAGCAACTGTGTGATGCTATCATGACAATATGAACAACATCTCTGAGGAATGTTTCCAACACCTTGTTGAATCTATGCCACATCAGTCGAATATCAACAAGATTCGAAAATTACAATTTGATTGAAAATCCTTAGTCTGGGACACCCCACTTGCCTGGCATGCAATACAGCTTATACGTCATTTTTTTGGATTTGTATGAATGGGGATCATTTTGAGAAGGTTGTTGTCTATATGCGAAAAAACAATAAAAAAGTTTCCATTTTTAAATGCAAATGTACCCACGTTTTCATAAATGTACACTTTGAAACCCCTTTTCAAAATGTTGCATTTTCAGGCCCCCAAAACATAAAAAAATTCACATTTAGTTGCATGAATGCCCCTAAATCTTCCCAGATGAGTAGAGTTGAATTTGAGTTGCTGTGTTTTCTCCTGTTCTCCTGAATCGTTACTGACTGTAGACTGTGCTCTTCACACCATAGGAATTCATCTGGAGAGATATCTGAAAGACTTTCCTCTTTCCCCCCCTCAAACTCTCCTTACACAACTGTTTGTTGATCCTCCTTTGATCTCTGTGAGAGTCCACAAAGCCTATGCTTTCAGTCGGACCAGCTTTTGGAACTTCCTGTAAATACAGTACATAATGAGACCTCAGATTGGATATTGTGTTTTCCTTCATCCCAATGCAAACATTTCATGTCACTGTAATTAATTAAGATCAAGATCTGTTGTTATTATTACCCAAAATGTCTCTCTCTCCCATCCTTGGCACACCATCTTTTAGTTTCCTTGGTGCCATCCCAGTCAACTGTAGAGGCATGACTGCCAAAAACTGGTTTGACAGCATGTGCACCACTGCTTGATCGAGTAGGAATGAGTAGCAACAAATGCATGAGCTGAAAAAAACAGAGGAAGGAGAGGTATTCCCACTGGGTTGTTTATCCAGGCTTAAAGCTCTACTAGACCTTTGCCATGCTTCCACGGCTATGAAGTCATTCTTACTGACAAAACCGGCCCCAAAGTCCGGTGTGTGAATTAACAGGCAGAAGTGGTCAGCAGGGAGCACAAGTCTTTGACCATTCTTTGACATCATGGGAAAAATTATCTTGAATTCGCTCTATAAATGTGCAAACAGACCCCATTATCTCTGAGCTAAAGCGCTCTACCCTGGCCTGGACTTTTTCTAAGATATGGTCTTCACCCCTGGGATGTTTTTTGAGTGAGTTTGGTCTGGTTTGATTGAAATCATGATGTCTGTTTAAATGGGTTGTGTTTGCATGGTTTTGGTGCATTGGCAGTATTTAAATGTACTGCATGCCTGCTGAAAAAAAACAATAGAACCCTGCCCAAAACACAATAGAAAATATAATGAGCTTAATGGTTATAATGGGAATTTTATTGGTTTTAATGGACACTATAATGCTGTCTACTGGTATGTGATAGATTATATTGATGGGATGTTAAATCCTATTAGAAAAATGCCCAAAATGCACCACAAAAAGGAATTTTATAATGTTTTCCTGGAAAAAGCTAATGGTTTATAATGGTATTTTAATGGAAACCATTGGGATTTCTGTGATGGTTTCTATTGGGCTTCTATTGTTTTTTTTAGTAGGGATGATAGAGTGTAAGGAGAGGACACGTGAACAGCATATATTTAAAGGGGTCATATGATGTGATTTCAAGTTCTCCTTTATCTTTGGAGTGTTGCAAGCGGTTTGTGCATAGATAAGATCGCTGAAGTGGCAAAGTCTCAAAACCAACGATAAATTCTTTATAAAAGTTGAGACTCGACCACGCCCTCCTGAAATGGCTCATTTAAACTCACCCCCGCGTCTACATCACGATGTGGGAAGATTAGCAAAACACCACCCAAATGTATACGCAATGAAAGAAGGCAGAACTATTATTCTCGACACAACTAGAAATTAGTGGTTAAGTTGTATTTACAACACTGCTCCACCCAAGTATTCAAGTGCGTGCAGTGCATTTTATGGAGGACTGTTTCCTGAACCTAGAAGAGAGTAGCCTACAATGCTGGCTTGCTCAAAGGCTGTTTCTATAAAGTGAAGCAATTCCAACTTTGCAAGGACAGTCTGGTGCTTCTGACTCACAGCCTGGAAGTACGTTTTCTTGTTTAAAGAATTTGCTACTGACGATTCAAACACGAATTTTAAACAGTGTAGAGTAGTGCTTGTTGGTTGTCGTTTCTCCGAACACAAATGCAGACGTGGTAATGTTAACGTGGTGTGATGCAACGCGACGCGTAAAAAGAGAGTATAAGTCATTATAATCAGTAATTATGTCCCCACTGGATGCAACAAATGCCTCATTTACAATGGGATTTATTGTTTTTGTCGTCGCGCTGGGACACGGCATCACAATGCGGTGAGGGGTGTAACATTTCCGTCACACGCTTGAGGTATTCGGCCAATCACAACGCACTGGATAGCTGGCCAATCAGAGCACACCTCGCTTCTCAGAACGATGAGCTTTGTAAAAATGTATGCGTTTCAGAAAGGAGGAGGAACAATAATGTACAGTATGTGGAAAATAACGTGTTTTTTTTTTACCTTAAACCACATAAAAAATTGCATTACACCAAATACACATAATAATGTTCTTTTTAGCAGCGTCATATGACCTCTTTAAGTTTGCAAGAAGTAAAATGTGTACCACACATTTGATGCCAAGCACCCCTAAATGTGATTATTATAATTCTATTATGAATAAATATTTTATGTATGCAGACAATGTTTACATTTTGTCTATCATATATTAAATATATTAATTGGGCCCAATCCTTGAGATTGGCTGGGGACATCCACTATATTATATTATATTAATTTGATATTTAATATTTTACATTATATTATATATATATATATATATATATATATATATATAGAAACAGAAATAGCAACAGCTCTTTTTTATTCCATATTATGACATCAAGGAGGTGTTAGAGTGAACGTTTCATACTAGATTTGTTAACACTTATTTATTAACTATTTAAAGTTCAAATTTTAATGTCATGCTAACTTTAGCATGTTATGTCTATTTGTCTGTATATCTTACAGTAGTTAGCTGGCTCGGAGGTCCTCGAGTTCAGATTGCCACCCCTAGACGATCACAGTCTGGCTCAGCTAGATTATTTACGTCTCTGGGTTTGTCAAGGCGCACATGGCCTGGTAAATCAAATATGCAAGGATTGTTTTGAACAGCAGGCCTTGCTCTGAAAGCTCGCCAGTACCTCCTAGGGTTTGTCTTACCTTTAATAGATTCTCTAACCATGACAATTCAGTGTTTTCCACCGCCTTTCCTCCCTGTGGGTTCTCTAATGCAGATGTATGTTTGGAATAGTCTGGAGTTTATTTCTCCGTTCCTAAATCGACCTCACCATTATTATGGTTCTCTTGCCTTTGTGGCACAAAACCGCAGTGGTTTCTATAAAAATATTCTCTGTGCAAAGAAACAAAAGCCTGACGTGTTTAACTCTGATATTTATATTATATCAAGCTCTTATTATCAAGGAAATTTGTAAGCACTTCTCGTCGAGCTCGCTCATCAAAACACTGGTTAGGGTGTCATGTGGTGCGGTCCAGGCTATCGGTCCTGATTTAGTATGAATGATATGCTACAGCGTATTTATTTGAGCTCGGACTGCATTCTTGGAACGAGGACTTGGCTGGTGTTTCTGACCAAAGTGGCCATGCTAATAGCGATAGCACGTCGACCCAGTAGAACTCAGCACCTCTGGAGTCTGGAACGGCAACGTGCAATTACGCAGTCATTTACTGCGTACCCGACATGAATCATAGCAGCTTAAGCAAGAAGAATAATTATGAATATTATCATCGCTTAGCAACCAGTAAACTTCAGGGTCTCGGAGCATAGTGTGGTCGTGTGGGAGATAGAAGAGCAGAGGATCCCACGGCCTTCACGTACAGATAACAGCACCACATTCCCACAAACCCACTGCTCAGTGCTTTTGTGCTGTCATGGCAGCAGTGTGTAGCAGAAAAGAGCAAAAGGAAAGATAAAAATGGGTGATTTAATGGGGCCAAATTAGAATTCAAAGACAGCATAAAGGAGAGGAAACAGCTCATGAACGATTTGGCCCTCTTGGTGAATCGAATCTGCCTAGGACCCCAGAGGGGCTGACGTTTGTAATGCCTGATCAAACAAAGACACTTAAACAAAACTGTATAATTGTGTGCATAAAAATGCATAATAAAACATTGCGTATAGGTGAAGCGATATGTTATAAAAACACAAAGAACAAATTTTATTTTATGTAGTGTACTAATATAATATTATACATGACTTTTGTGACTTCATCTCATCTTTTCATTGGATTGCTCTTTTAAGGGGTCATGATCTGAGAAAGCAAAATTCCCTTGATATTTTGACATAAGTCATTGTACTATAAAACATCTTGTAAGTTCAGAACTCAAAACTTTGTTGTTTTGTTGTCTAAAAACAGCTTATATTGAAGGCAGTCTGCCAAAATGACAGATTGTGGAATGTTCTACTCGATGATGTAATAGTGTAGATAAACCCCGCCTTTGCAAGAAGATCAACAGCATCACTGTCTGTTTAGCCCCGCCCAACGATTCTACACCACTGCCTGTTTAGCCCCGCCCACCGATTCTACACCACTGTCTGTTTAGCCCCACCCAACGATTCTACACCACTGCCTGTTTAGCCCCGCCCACCGATTCTACACCACTGTCTGTTTAGCCCCGCCCAACGATTCTACACCACTGCCTGTTTAGCCCCGCCCACCGATTCTACACTACTGTCTGTTTAGCCCCGCCCAACGATTCTACACCACTGCCTGTTTAGCCCCACCCACCAATTCTACAGCACTGCCTGTTTAGCCCCGCCCACCGATTCTAAAGCACTGCCTGTTTAGCCCTGCCCACCAATTCTACAACACTGCCTGTTTAGCCCCACCCCCAATTCTACAGAACTGCCTGTTTAGCCCCACCCACCAATTCTACATTACTGCCTGTTTAGCCCCCCCCACCAATTCTACAGAACTGCCTGTTTAGCCCCACCCGCCGATTCTACAGGACTGCCTGTTTAGCCCCACCCCCAATTCTACAGGACTGCCTGTTTTGCACCACCCACCAAATCTACAACACTGCCTGTTTAGCCCCAACCACCAATTCTACAGGACTGCCTGTTTTGCACCACCCACCAATTCTACAGCACTGCCTGTTTAGCCCCAACCACCAATTCTACAGGACTGCCTGTTTAGCCCCACCCACCAATTCTACAGGACTGCCTGTTTTGCACCACCCACCAATTCTACAGCACTGCCTGTTTAGCCCCAACCACCAATTCTACAGGACTGCCTGTTTTGCACCACCCACCAAATCTACAACACTGCCTGTTTAGCCCCAACCACCAATTCTACAGAACTGCCTGTTTAGCCCCACCCACCAAATCTACAACACTGCCTGTTTAGCCCCACACACCAATTCTACAGGACTGCCTGTTTAGCCCCACCCACCAATTCTACAGCACAGCCCATTTCATTTGATATGAATTGAGTTATTTATGTGTTTTTGACCTAAATAACAGCAGAGTATTCAAACAGAGATTCTGATGAGGGGGTCGAAACAGGACAGAAAATAGCCTATAACTTCTAAATGAAGTTTTTTTTTATTTGCTATGTAAAAATCTTGATAACATTATAAGTGGACCCTGGAGAGCAGTGCAATAACAAAAAACAAAGGTAGTTCATGACCCCTTTAATACAATCGTGGCCAGATCTGGGGTGGGGTTAAGATCTGTGCAATATTAACTCCTACAAATACAACTCATTATATACACTAAACACTTTACAGACATGTAGATGTTTGTGAAAGATGCTTTCTGTGTTTTGGAGGAATGATCATTGTTAAATTATATCATATAGCATCAAAATGTGTTAATACTTTACTATAAGTTAGGAGTGGATAATTTGATCAGTTGTTTATTATTAATGCAACAATACAAATTACTGTTGTAGTCTTCATTAATAACCAAATAGCCTAGACTTATTCATTGCTAGTGTTTATTGTTTGATAGCTTTGATAACGTTATAAGATTTACAATTTCACAAAAACATGGTTTGTAAAATGAGTTTTGTGAAGCAATTGGTTCTGATTCAGAGTTTGGAAAGCCACTCTGATGTTACTAAAGTTATTGGCTAAACCATGAGTGTGACTTGCTTCAATGTCCTTTCACTATAGCAAATAAATCAACACAGGAAAGAAAACTGCGCTCAGCGAGACATTTCATGGGGTCTTTAAGAAATACTGTTTTTGTAGCTCTTGGAAGCTCAGATGGAGCTGCTGGATGCTGCTGGGTTGGGAAATGCTTGGAATTTGACTTCACACCTAATGAGAGCTCAAACACACACTGACAAATGCATGTTTCCTTCAAGGCAAGAGAGTACAGACGAAACATTGTTTTTGCATGCGTTGGTACATTTTGAGCTTTTGGGATATTTGGCTTTTTCATACTGTGTTGTTTCACACTAGTTGAAAGAAATGTATTTCATTTTTTTGTGTAATTTATTTGTGTCTGTAGATTTCAGTTACAGTACATATCTATCTACATTGAACAAAATTATAAACGCAACACTTTTGTGTTTGCCCCCATTTTTCATAAGCTGAACTCAAAGATCTAAGACTTCTTCTATGTATACAAAAAGAAAATTGCTCTCAAATATTGTTCACAAATCTGTCTAAATCTGTGTTAGTGAGCACTTCTCCTTTGCTGAGATAATCCATCCACCTCACAGGTGTCATATCAAGATGCTTATTAGACAGCATGATTATTGCACAGGTGTGTCTTAGGCTGGCCACAATAAAAGGCCACTCTAAAATGTGCAGTTTTATCACACAGCACAATGCCACAGACGTCGTATGTTTTGAGGGAGCATGCAATTGGCCATGCTGACTGCAGGAATGTCCACCAGAGCTGTTGGCCGTGAATTGAATGTTAATTTCTCTACCATAAGCTGTCTCCAAAGACATTTCAGAGAATTTGGCAGTACATCCAACCGGCCTCACAACCGCAGACCACGTGTGACCACACCAGTCCAGGACCTCCACATCCAGCATCTTCACCTCCAAGATCATCTGAGACCAGACACCCGGACAGCTGCTGCAACAATCGGTTTGCATAACCAAAGAATATCTGCACAAACTGTCAGAAAACATCTCAGGAAGCTCATCTGCATGTTCGTCGTCCTCATTGGGTCTTGACCTGACTGCAGTTCGTCGTCGTAACAGACTTGAGTGAGCAAAGGCTCACATTCGATGGCGTCTGGCACTTTGGAGAGGTGTTCTCTTCACGGATGAATCCTGGTTTTCACTGTACAGGGCAGATAGCAGACAGCGTGTATGGCGTCGTGTGGTGGAGCGGTTTGCTGATGTCAACGTTGTGGATCGAGTGGCCCATGGTGGCGGTGGGGTTATGGTATGGGAAGGCGTATGTTATGGACAACGGACACAGGTGTATTTTGAATGCACAGAGATACCGTGACGAGATCCTGAGGGCCATTGCTGTGCCATTCATCCACGACCATCACCTCATGTAGCAGCATGATAATGCATGGCCCCATGTTGCAAGGATCTGTACACAATTCCTGGAAGCTGAAAACATCCCAGTTCTTGCATGGCCAGCATACTCACCGGACACGTCACCCATTGAGCATGTTTGGGATGCTCTGGATCGGCGTATACGACAGCGTGTTCCAGTTCCTGCCAATATCAGCAACTTCACACAGCCATTGAAGAGGAGTGGACCAACATTACTCAGGCCACAATCAACAACCTGATCAACTCTATGTGAAGGAGATGTGTTGCACTGCGTGAGGCAAATGGTGGTCACACCAGATACTGACTGGTTTTCGGACCCCCCCCAATACAGTAAAACTGCACATTTTAGAGTGGCCTTTTATTGTGACCAGCCTAAGACACACCTGTGCAATAATCATGCTCAATAATCAGCATCTTGATATGCCACACCTGTGAGGTGGATGATTATCTCGTTCACTAACACAGATTTACACAGATTTGTTAACAATATTTGAGAGAAATTGGCCTTTTGTGTACATAGAAAAAGTCTTCGATCTTTGAGTTCAGCTCATGAAAAATGGAGGCAAAAACAAAAGTGTTTCGTTTATAATTTTGCTCAGTGTCTTTACACCAAAATGTACAGTTTTATTCTTATGAATATTCTGAAGATTTTTTACTGAGGGATTTTTTCATACATTTGCTTGATGATTTTAATTTTATTCCTAAAAACATAGTGATTTTTTTTCTGGTTGTTGACAGTATTTTCTGATTTATGGAGTGATCAAACGAGAAATCCATAATCCCCCAGGGAAAAATCTTTATCTCTAATATGTCAAAAAAAACAAAATTAATAAAACCTGTAATATTATTTATTTTGCAATTATTATTTTTCTTAATTAATTACATTAATTTATATTTAATCAATGAATTAAATTAATTTAGCAATGATTAATTGTGGAAGTATGATGCTATCTGGTAGTAAATTGTTTTACCTTGTTCACCTAAAGATTCTTATCTTGAGGAACAGCAACAGGGAAAATGCTTATCGTGTTGCAGAACTAAATATCTGACAATTTCTAAAACATGCGTATAAATACACGTGCCTCTTATTGTGAATGCTTGGTTGTGTCTATAGGCACCGCTCCACATCCACACTGTGAACGCACCGAGCCACACACTAAGATGCCAAAGTGCATACTAAAAGACAGTGGAAAAGCTGTGGTAACGCTATTACACAAGCTTCTTCTGAACATTCAGCAACCACGAAGTAAACACTTGATTGTTCAGGTGGAACAGAGACATGGGAAGCTCAAGAAAAGATAAACACAGTCGAGCAAGAAAACAGGCTTGATTTTGAGCAGCTCCAGTCGTGAGCGCCGCTCATTCAGCACGGATATAAATTTATCTGGCAAGTGGACTGAAAAAGAAAAGAGCAGGAACAGATTTTGGCAGGAATAAGCTTGTGTCTAAACCACCACAAACAGGCCTGATGTTCACAAAGGTGGTCATGGTGGCCACAAAACAGCCTTCGGCAGCTCGCGGAGCCCACACAAACCCTAGCGACACACAGAAACACGCTGCTTAGTTATTTCAGAGCAGGAGAAAATATACACATGCAGAGTTTGGCTTTAGCAAGGGAATCTGAACATGTTCTGCATTTCAATGTCAGTGAACGATTACTGAAGGGAGTTCAAGACTGATACCGAAGACTGCTCAATTCATGCTGATCTATTCAAGGGCTCAAATTAACTTTATTTTGATAACTTCTATTATATCTATCAGTCTCAGGGTTTCATACAGGTCAATGGATAAATGCATGAATTGGTAACTAAATATCACGGTGATTTATGGGAAGTGGTAGCTTTTTTTTATTAGTTTGAGGAGTTCCAGGTTTAGTTCACGGTATAACTTTTTATGTAAAGTATATAGACTGAAATTGCCTCTTTACATCGGGGGATGGATGCATGTCATGGGGTAGAATTTTCATTTTGCGTTGTGATTTTTGTTAGAATGGATACTTAGCTTTGCAAATGTGCTTAAATGATGTTTATGCGCCACCTTTAAAGGGAAAATGCGCTGAAAGGGTTTAATCTTTGCTATAATCTGTTGCTGTCTTTTCAAGTTAGTGCTAGATGATGAGCTAAATCTTAAAATTGCCACAAACAATTAAACATCCATTACTATATTTTCTGTGTGTTATAATGAGTATCGATCCAGCACTGTAATGTAATGGATTTTCTTTTTATTAGGAATGCACAACATATTGAGACCATGTTGGTAATTTGTGGATACTGCCTACAAAATAAGACCTACCAATTTCATTTTATTTCAATTTCAATTTTATTATTTTATTTTGTATTTTTTTTTTTTTATTAAATAAAATAAAATAAAAAGTAATAATTTTTTTTTTTTTTTTTTTTTTTTATGTATAATTTAATTTATCAGATGCTGGTGACACATTATGCATACTTCTAAAAAAAAACAAATTAAATGTTTGCCGGTTCCCGCCTCTTCCTGCAATGCAATGATTTTACAATTCTGATTGATGTTTTCTCAGCCGCCTTTTTCATAAAGTGACAAAAAAGTAAAACAAACTAAGTCGGCCATGGTAAAAAAGTGTCCCTGCTGTAAATGAGATATATGAAGAGAGAGATGAACAGAAGTCTTCATGGTTGTTGCAGCAGTCTAGGCTCTTGTAAACCACTTCATAAGTATCTCAATATGTCCATCATGTTACTGGCCAGCAGTAATAATATGGTCTCCACTGACCTTAAATTACTGTGTGTGAATGTCGGAGAGAATGAGATCCATCTGTAGGTGCTCCCAGCATGTGCTTCAGTTTAACATCCTAATCAGAGCAGTGTTGTGGTCGAATCAGAGGCAGAAGATGTGCTTCATCTTACCGCCCGTCCCTGATTACAGAAATCAAACTAATATTAAACTACCACGTGAAACTATTACATTTATGTGTTTAGCAGATGCATTTATCCAAAGTGACTTATAATAGAGGAGCATAAGCAAACTGTCATACATGGTAGAAGTCATACCATGCAACACGAGGGTGAGTAAATGATGACAGATTTTCATTTTTGCACGAACTGTGCCTTTAAGTGAGATGTCCCGTCTAGTTTAGTTGGCTCCCACAGCGCACGGGGTAGAGTTACCGTGCACCGGGCATGAGAAGGACCTGTAAGTAGCTTACGGCTTTGCCAGAAACCATTGGTGATGGAATGCACTTCCTCCCAGTTTTAGCGCTGCCGCTTGACCACTTGGAACCGCGAGATCCATTAATAAGAGGCTTTTTGTGTAAAAGCACTGGAGTAATGATGGGGAGAGATGAAGCTGCAGAGCTCTAGCCATGTATGTCTGCATACAGAGACATGAAAAGTATTAATTTGTGTGAATTTATATGCTTGATTCTTTCTTATCATCTTCTCATGCCTCATTTCTCTTTCTTGAGTCATGCTATAACTCATTCTGCAGATTAATGAGACATTACCTTGTCATCGTTTATTCAGCCTCATGATGACCCTCAACATGTATTATTTAAGATTTTTTTCTTCTGTCAAACACAGAAAAGTTGAGACAGGATCATGCACTTTTTTACATCGTCAAAGTGACCAAGGGCTGTCAATTTTTTTTAAATAAAATAAATAATTAACATATTTATTGACATATCACTTAAGGCTTATTGATTTAAAATTACATTTTATTTGGAGTATTTCTTTATTGCACAATGTACGTTTCTTAATATTATGTATACAATGTGTTTTAATATCACTATTAAACCAACATGAAAGTTCAATATTTGCAACTGACGTACTATACATCAAAGTGCCAAAAATATTTCACCATGATGAATGTCAGTATTTATCATTATTATCAGGGTATCCACAAAATATTTTATAAATCATGTTAAAAGGCAAATGATTTGCTGAAATGTGTTCCAAGTACGTCCTGCAACATCATCCTGGTGTCCGCTTTCGAGCTGCAGGGCCTCTAAACAACAGTTGCATCAGCTCATGACATTTGCCTTTGACGTAATGGATTGTGTTGCGTAATGCTGGGCAGGATTTAATCGAGCAGACGGCCTGTGCTGTCCCATGAGCTCCAGGGGGGATTGGCCAGAGGAAATCCCGCTTAGGCTGAGCTCTTTGATGACTTAGCTCCTTCTCCACCACATGTGTGAAAAACCACATTATCGATCAGTTCTGTAGTTCAAAAGCAGGAACTCCCTCTGTTTCTTCAAATCACTTTCTCTTGTGTTCCTGTTAGGGGTGTGTGATATGTATAATCTACAATAATATTATTTCAGTATTGTTTTAACAATGTGCAAACTGTCTTTGAGTGTCACTAGCTTTGCAAAATCCAGCCTAAAAGACTTGAGACTTGTCTTAGACTCCACCTCAAAGACTTGAGACTGACTTGGACTCGACCTCAAAGACTTGAGACTGACTTGACTCGACCTCAAAGACTTGAGACTTGACTTGACTCGACCTCAAAGACTTGAGACATGACTTGATCGACCTCAAAGACTTGAGACTTGACTTGGACTCGACCTCAAAGACTTGAGACTTGACTTGGACTCGACCTCAAAGACTTGAGATGTGACTTGGACTCGACCTCAAAGACTTGAGACATGACTTGGACTCCACCTCAAAGACTTGAGATGTGACTTGGACTCGACCTCAAAGACTTGAGATGTGACTTGGACTCGACCTCAAAGACTTGAGACATGACTTAGACCTCAGAGACTTGTTTAAAATATATGGCTTAACTTCAAAATAATTTTGAAAGAAATTGAATTATACTTTGAATATGTGTGATTTAATATAAAAAAACAAAAAACAATCACATAGCATTATTTATGCATTTTTTTTTATAAATGCAGTGTAAATACATTCAAGCCACATCTGAATTGCTTTAAACAGTTTGTGCAAATGCATCAAAATGCCACTTCAAATGCAGATTCTGTTCAAAAGATTAAGATTTTTTTTACAGTGATTGGTTATTATTGTAATTGAATTTATTTAAATATTAAGATATCATTTTTTTATATAGTATATAGTAATATAGTAAGCAATGGGATAAAAACGACAGATCATGTCCATGTTTTGCCACAAAATTACGTTTTATTATGTACGTAAAGCACATACTCTATTTCTCCCGCTCTTTCTCCCTCACAGACACACAGTTTACA
This sequence comes from Oxygymnocypris stewartii, assembly GCA_003573665.1. NCBI lineage: Eukaryota > Metazoa > Chordata > Actinopteri > Cypriniformes > Cyprinidae > Oxygymnocypris > Oxygymnocypris stewartii. The sequence goes on from QVTF01005295.1 coordinate 23,240, forward strand.
CACATGAAAACATACGAGCTAATGTTGTTGGCGCTGCTCTGACGACTTTGTCAGTAAATAGTAAATAGCATTTCTCACAAGCGAAGTGAGGTAACAACAGCACTGTTCGTGAGGAAAATGAACTTTAAAGTTTTGCTAGTAGGGACGCAGCTGCCGAACACTGATGAGAGACAGACTCAGAGAGGTAAGTTATGCCGAGTTCACACTGCACGATTTTAACCGATTTTTTACGCGCCGACAGGTTTTGATAAATCGTCGACAAATGCCCGAAATCGGAGGCAAATCGGTGCTCGTTCACGTGAGAGACAATCGTGCAGTGTGAATTATCAAAGACGCGATCTGAGGGAATTCTGCTGTGTGAACGAGCTCTGACTGAACAATACATCGGCGATGACCTACAGCCAATGAGAGACATAGATACAGGGCAGCAGGAAGCTCGGGGAGGACTTTTTTTATAAAAAATTTTTTTTACAAAGCCATTAATGTTAGCCATTTACAAACATCGTGCATACATTTTGGCATTAGAAAACAGATCAGCTACCCTACATGAAGATAAAGAAGGGGCTAGGGTTTTTCCTGTAAAATTCTTCTATAAAGGACAAAATATTTATAGCATTTTTCTTTTTAATCACTTTGAGGGATTTTATAGGCTATACGAAATAAACTTATTATAAAATGCACAACACGTTGGTTTCACTTTCAAGTAGGCTACTTAGATTTGTGTATCTAAAAACTTCCCAGCAGAAGTATGTTTGTTAACAAGTCATCTTTGTTAATTATTGTGTGTTTGGGGGGACTTATAGACCATAATATCAGCGTGATCTTGGATTATTTCCTTACTTCTCGTGTGCGTTTGGCTGTAGTTTGCGGACCAGAGTTGTCGGTGATTCTTCCTATTGTAGTCATGCGGTGTGCAACCTCCTGTCGTCGATCCATCATGCAATGAACACAGCAGCGACTGAATGCTACGCCAGATAGTCACACAGTGTGAAAACAACGGCGATCCGATGACTTTGAAAATCGTGCATTGCGAACTCGGCATTAGGCTAATTCATTAGGCTCAATCTCTCTTTCTCTCTCTCTCTCGCTCTCTCTCTCTTAATCCATCTCTCTCTCTCTCAATCTCTCTCTTTCTCTCTCATAACGTAGTTATTAGTTGCATTTGTCTGTTATCAACTATCAACGACTCAAGCCTTAGTTACTAGGTCTAAAAAACGGACGAATCCCTTGAAATATATAATCTGATCAATGTGTTGAGGTGTGGCAACCGTAGTATAAGTGGAATAATTGTTGACGGGCTGTTGAATTATTAGAAAAATAATGCACACCCGAGGTGGTTATGCGGTCAGGACGCGAAGCAGAGTGGCCGTTACACCTCGGATGTGCATTATTTTTACAGCCCGTCGTCAATTATTCCCTACTTGAGTGACAGGTTATCATTTCATTGGAGGAGATGCTTCCTTCTCACTCTTCAGATCATCCACGTTAATGCTAGACTCCCCATAAGTCAATATTAGGTTCTTGGTAGTAACATTGTCGGGCACTTTGCTATGTAAGTACCATTTTCTTCTTTGCAAATCCATGCATGTGTTACAACAGTTTAAAACACACACTCACAGACACATTAGAGAAGCAAATACACCCGAGCCACATCAGACGCAAGCGAACTCGGATCACCACGGCATATTTTCCCATCAAACATCAGCTCATCAAAACAGAAGAACCCGCATTATGGGATTTTCCTCTCCATCACTGTAAAAAAAGCAGTAAAACGGCACATGAAAGATTTAGTTCAGTCTGTTTAAAGTTGTTGTTGTGATTAAGGATGGCAAAGCTGGAAAAAGGTCAGGACGCAAATCACAGCTCGTAAAAGGCAGATTCTGTCGTTTGTTTTGGGTCTTAATTGGCGACGGGGTGCCACAGCGCTTCATACCAGCTGCGGCTGGGATTTAAGACGGAGCCGTTCAAAGACGAGCACAAGGACCTCTTCATTGTGCGATCTGTTAGAAGGCGTCATTGGAGTCCATATAATGGTGTCAGGCCTCATGGGTTCTGTCAGTGGTGATGTTGTTGTCTTTTGAGTCACTTGTAATGGGTTTCTTCTGCTGTGATGTTGGCACAGAAATACTCACATACCATACACACTCGTTTGGTAGGAGAAAGCTTCTTTATGAATGTGGATGGACGTAATAAACGGAGCCCGGTAGATGAACGCACTTGTCTTCTGTTAGTGTTTATGTGCTGACCAATCTCCTAGAGCATATTTATTTGTCATTCTGAAGTGGTCTTTTGGTACATGTTTGTGTAGTGATTAATATTTTATGCAAGAGAAAGAAACAATGTCAGAAAGAGAGAGTCGATCAGGTTCGAATAATTAATGCTCCATTATTAAAACGTGGAATTCTAATATACAACCCCATGGACAAAAAGTAGTTTGGCACAATATTTTTGTATTCCTTGGCATATTCTTTTATTATTTCTTGTGGTTCTCAAAGTGCGACCACAAAAACCTATGAACCAGGAAATGATGTCGTAGAGAAGGACCCCCGGAGACCCTCATGACTGCGTGTCAGGGTCAAGAAGTCTTAAAATATCAGATCATTTGACCTTTTGATGAGAAAAATGGTGTGGTATGATTCTTTAAAAAATGTTTTAATGAATTAATAATAATGTGTTCCTGTGTGGCTCAGTGGTTAGAGCATTGCGTCAGCAGTGCAAAAGGTTGTGGGTTCGATTCCCAGGGAATACATATACTAATGAAAATGTATAACCTGAATGTAATTGTGAGTTGCTTTGGATAAAAGTGTCTGCTAAATGCATAAATGTAATGGATAATATTTGAGTAATATTTTAATTGTATGTATTTAATATATAAATACAATTGCATGCATTAAATATACAAAAGCACTTACTTCATAATCTGATTTCCCCCAACACTTTCCATTTTTACTTAAATCATAGGTTATATCCTTAATTATTTGAATAAAAGATCAAAAGGATAAACGATGCAGACATTTTCAGAGCCTTCTTTGCCTTCCATGCCTTTTACTTTGAAAAACATGTTAAAGAAATCATCACATCACATTTTTTGTAATTCAATATAAACATATTTTTCTCCAAAACAATGTTTAACAAGCTTTAAACTAGATTTGTATGATTTAAGATAAGTTTTATTGTAAGATCCACATTTGGAAAGATGTTTATCATAGACACTCTTGTCACTGACCTCAATAGATTTAACTAACAGATCTACCAATCTGTGTAAAAATAACATTATGATGCTGCCGTCTTTCTGAAGTCATTTTTACCCCCTTTTAATGTGGCTCTGAATCTCAGGTGAAAATTGCAATTTTGTCCCCCCTCCAATATTGATATTTAATATTTTGGCTTTCATCACTATACAAGCCTGTCTTTCATCAGAAAAAAATAACTAAATCAAATATTTGAGCCGGGAAAGTTTTTGAAATGTGTTTGATTTGATACAGAATGACCCTTATGCAGGTTAACTACATTCATGTCCTGCATTAAACCGTCTGTGTAAATGCATCTAAATGCCTCTCCAGATGCAGATTCTGTGCCACCTCTGCATTGCAAGCACACATTTAGTTGACACTGATTTAATTTGATTGGTAACAGCCCTATAGTGTCTTACTACAGTATTGAAATGTATTGATTGCATTTAAGAATTTGATACAAATGATGATGCATACATTTAATTAGGTTAGAAAACATTTGGCATTAAAAAGGTAAAGATGCCCATAAAATCTATTAAATATTATTGGTTAAAAGTTCATTTCTGTAACTCCCGCAAACTAACCACTGCACAGAATATGAAGAACATCAAAAGTTTTGTGAGTCAGCAGTCCTAAACTTGCCAAAAACACGCTCTGCAAAATATAGTTTTATTATCGTTAAAATATCAAGATATCATTTTTGTCATTATCGCACACAGCTAATAGAGAGCTGTCTGGTTTGTGTTGGGGTCCTGATCACATTGTCAGGTTTATAATAACCGTTTGACTGTACTTTTGAATGTTTTTTAGAGAACCAAGTCTTACAAGCTACAATGCCTCTCGTGAAAGTCATGTCAGTTGCTTGAGATATTATTATACTGTATGAATAACCTAATCGTTATTGTCATATAAAAGCTCAAGACGTACTTTGAAAGGTGAAGGTGGAAAAGCTGCGTTGTCTCCTGCGTTGTATTCTCTTCCATGACTTGTCAAAGTAATTTCTTATTCAAATACCCCAACAAATCACCACAGCCGTAACTGCCCTACCTTGTCAAGACTCATCTCGACACACACGTATGACAAATCTCTCTTGACTTTTACATGTGGGGAAAAATGAATCAGAAGCCTTTGACTTTTGTCTTTTATAAACTTGTTCCACTGGATTATTAAAGAAAGGAACACAAACTGCATCCAATCGCTCCGTACCAGGGGCATTATAGTAGAGATTTACACCAATCATCTTTAGATGTTATTCGTATTGACGTCAACTAATAGTACTGTGATTACTATGATTAACTCTTTGGCAAAAACGGCACGCAAAGAAAACAGCTGGGAGTTCTAGAAAACCTTCGGAGGGAAAAGCAGTGCCGTTTTTGAAGGTACTCCAAGAAAAGTAGTATTTTCATCAGGATGCCAGCCCCCTCCGTTCATGTATCCCGCTCTGGACGAGGGGAAGTACAGACTGCAGACTAAGTATGGACGTCTTTTAGCAGCCACTGAGTGCAGCAGGATCCACGGCTGAATGATCCGTGCGTTTCATTAGCAGCAGGGCTCTGCTCCATACTGGAACTCTACACGCCGTCTCAAAGGGTCCAATATCAATTGATGACGATGCTCAATGAGTCTGGAGTGGTTTTGTATGTGTATTTGCATGTGTATGGGCTTTTTCCCCACTGTTTTGTTGACTGACTCTGGCATGAGCTTCCCGCTCTTCTAGATTGTGCATCGCCAAGGTTCAGTTTCAGAGGAACAACAGGACATTTATCAGTTTAAAGTTTCATTTAACATTTATGCCCTACAAGGAGTACATTATTTATTATTAAGTCATTTAGCAGACACTTTTATCAAAAGTGACTTACAAAGGAGGACAACAGAAGTAAACAATTGTAGTATTAAAACAACTAAAAACAGATCCAAAACTAAAAGATAAAACATTATAAATAAATTCATATATACATAAAAATGACATGCATACAACAACATTTCAAAATAGGGGTCGACCGATATTAAGCATTTTTGCGATTATCGATATCGGCCATTTTCAAAACAGATTTGCCGATAATATATATATATTTTTTTTTATTAATTTTTTTAATGCAAACAAACATACTATTTACAGGTCACATTATGTATTAGTGAATAAATAATACAGGTGAAACTATTTAATGTTTAAATGCACTATTTGGCTCGATGCAGCCTGTCTGAGCTCAACACTCTGTGGCCTAGAGCAATCTCCGCCCACCGCTCATCTGATATGCAGAGAGTCACTCAGAGCAATCTCCGCCCACCGCTCATCTGATATGCAGAGAGTCACTCAGCAAGCTCCGCCCACCGCTCATCTGATATGCAGAGTCACGAGAGCAAGCTCCGCCCACCGCTCATCTGATATGCAGAGTCACGAGAGCAATCTCCGCCCACCGCTCATCTGATATGCAGAGAGTCACTCAGAGCAATCTCCGCCCACCGCTCATCTGATATGCAGAGAGTCACGAGAGCAATCTCCGCCCACCGCTCATCTGATATGCAGAGAGTCACGAGAGCAATCTCCGCCCACCGCTCATCTGATATGCAGAGAGTCACGAGAGCAATCTCCGCCCACCGCTCATCTGATATGCAGAGAGTCACTCAGAGCAATCTCCGCCCACCGCTCATCTGATATGCAGAGAGTCAC
>QVTF01005296.1:0-7500 GCA_003573665.1 Oxygymnocypris stewartii
GGGCTAGTTGGTTGCTAGGACAATACCAGGTAGTTGCTATGAGTTATGGTACTCTCTGTAGTTGCTATGGAATTTCTAAACTGTTGCAAGGATGTTCTTTGTGGTTGTTTTAGTGTTGCTAGTTGGTTGCTAGGACATTGCTAGATGGTTGCTATGGATTATGATGTTCTGAGCGGTCACTAGGCAGTTTCTAGCTTGTTTTTGTGGTCGTTACATTGTGCTAGTTGGTTGCTAGGGCATTGCTAGGTGGTGGCTATGGGTTGTGGTATGCTTGAAGGTTGCTAAGGCATTGCTTGGTGGTTACTATGGATTATGCTGTTCAGGGTTGTTGCTAAGGCATTGCTTGGTGGTTACTATGGGTTATGCTGTTCAGGGTTTTTGCTAGGGCATTGCTAGGTGGTTACTATTCAGGGACTCTCTTCAGGGTCGTTGTCCTGGTGCTTGTTAGGCAGACGCTACGGTGTTCTTTGTGGTTGCTACAGTCTTGTTAAGTGGTTGAATGGTTACTGTAAGAGTTGGTGCTATGCAATTTCTATTCTAGTCCCTAGTCAGTGGATTTTAGCTCATACTACCTACAAACCAACCGGACATGTGGGGGGAAGGCCCCTCGAAAATCCTGACCAATCCCAGCTGATTGGATCTGAAAGGGAACCAATCAGGGCTTCATTTCCCAAAAGCATTGGCACCAGTGCTCTCTATGAGCTACTTAGACTAATAACAATGCTTTTGAGAGATGCAGCCCAGGACAGTCACTTTAGATCGTGACATCCAATCACAACTTTGAAGCACATCTCAGCACAGACACTCGCATACTAATTTGAGTTCAAGATGCCCTTCACACACAGTCAGTCACAGAATAAACCCCTCGATCAATAGAGCTACTGATTTCCCATACATTCATCCTGCTGGACTGAGAAGTAGAGGACCAAAGTTTAATATTCATCAGGCACAGAAGAATATGAGAGAAATAAAGCTGCAGGCGATGAAGTGATTACAGGAGGTACTGTAGACATCTCGGTGTATGTTTTTGTAGTTGTCACACAGGTCAGTATTGTGCTTATTCATCAAATCAGGTCACTTTCAATCTCGGTCTATAATAGATGACAGATTACACACTTACATACATATTGCAAGGACTTTCCATAATGGCAACAGACAATAATTCTCACAGTATACATTAAACCACACTGTTTAAAGTACAAACAAGCAGAATAGATGGCATCTCTTTAACGAAAAATACAGTTTCAATTCATATGCAACTGTCATAAATGAGGGAACGAAAAAACTTTTAGATCAGCTTCTGAGTCAGATCTCAAACTTTTAACTCCATAAAACGACTTCCTATTTTCTCAATCCACCCACATGTATATGATTACATAGCACTGTGAGCTGAGTGTAATTGGGAGATGATTTAATCTAAATGTCACTGTTTATGAGTCTAACTAGCTTTAGAAGAGGAAAACAAATATTGTAAAAATTGTCTGTGAGCTGACACCGTCTGAGTCATGCTTTGCACAAGAAAAATATTAGTCAGTTCTTTTATGGCTTTAGCTGATTTGCCTATAAAAAAGATGCTGAGGAATTCTGTCACATCAGTAAGCCCCGAGAGAGAAGAACCGAGATCTGGTGTTTGGATAGGATATACTGTCCTCTATGATTGGACCAAGCCAGGGCTTTCACTCAGTGTTATTAAGTTAAGCCATAACTGAATATACGGGACTCAGGAAAATGAGAGTTGACATTATAGATCACTGGCATACTCTTACTGCCGAGACTCTACTAGCAGACTGCCAGGAGGAAAACTGTGTAACCATCTTTAACTGTATGATATCGCCAATGAATTTTATTAATTAGACGGATTGCCAAACTTGCTGCCATTCTCTCAGTCTCCCCCAACATAAATGATAACAATAACATAAACAAAATAAAGCCCCAAATTATTGAGATGTGTTGCTTATCTTGTATGCCACAAAACAACCAGTGTGTGTCCGCCTTTAGCTATCACACTTCTCAATTTTTCTGGTTCCTTTGCCTCATTTAATCCCTTGTTTACACTCTGACAGACTTGGCTCAACTCTTGAGGGGGTTGATTACATCTGATTGGCTATAATTTGGTAGCTGAAAAAATCTGATCGCATCAACGAGTGCTCAGGAGAGTACTGATCAATTCTTCATGCTTGTTCCAATCTTTCTAGGCTATATTGTTATTCCGCTGTCTAAACCACTTGTGCACTTTGAAGTAGAGACTGTGCGGTATGGATTTTCAGTCCCCCCTTCGCAAGATTCTTGTCCCGCGTCCGCCCGCTCCCACTAAACTATATCTTATCTGGTCCCGCATCACGCCATTCATGTTTTGTACGGCTCACGGCCCGATAATCGTAATCTATATAGATTTTTTTTCAGTACATCAAAGAAATCTACCCAAAATGGTTCTGTAACATCTCCTAAGCTTCACACATCCCAGCATAAATGCTCCAGATAAAATATTTGTTATTTAGGCTAAGCATCAACATTCACAAACCACGGTGACATTTGGAACAGAGAAAGAGCATCGGCTGTTGAGTGCACGGTTTGGCATAGCAGAATGCGAGCAGCGCTTCCCTTATTATCACTAAAAGCTGACATCTCAGTTCATTGGGATGTCATAAAGCTCTGTTATAACACAATGAACATATGCACAAGGAACCTTTCACAATGTCTACACTTCATGTGTTAAAATGACAGGATTCGAGAGCACGCAATTTCAGCACTGCGGTGATGGCCATTGCGTTCCAGAAAGTAACAACTGAGTCTGTGGATTGGCTACATTGCGCAACCCTTTAAACACGTGTTATAAATAGAAACTCTGCCTAGCTTGCACATGTTAATCAATGTAATGTTAATATTATTTGTTCTTTTTGCTTTTGTGCAACAGATAAATAACAATTTATATGTTTTAGAAATGTTATGCTTAGATAATTTCTATTTTGCGGGAGTCCCACAAATCATTTATTCTCCCACATCCCACACACACACACGAGTCTCTTCTCGCCCGCACCCGCCCATCAAGAGTTGTCCCACACTGCACCCCTTGCGTTGTAGGGCTGTGTATTGCAAGAAACTGGCGATACGATACATATCATGATACATGGGTTCTGATACTTTAAGCAAGGCGATATATTGGGATATTTCTTTTTTTAGGAAAGCTGTCATTAAGAACACACCACCATATGCAAACCTTAGCAAAAATAGATAAATTAAAATTGTTTAACCAGAACACACAGGGATCTGCATTTGCAATAATCAGTCCCTGTAACATTACATTTTATTGAACCACTTTTTGTGCGGTACGATTAAAGGGGGAAAAATGCAAGTACTTGCAGGATTCTTTAGTTAAATGTATATGTATAATATGTTTTGTTTTTTTCAAAAGACCATATATATTTTTAGACCCTGCTTGAAAGGTTAACAGTTAAAGTTTACAATTGATAGAAAAACATTTTGATCTAAACAAAAAAATTACATCTGCTTAAATACAGTGATTGAAGGATTCCTAGAGAAAACAAAACGATTGTAAAACATTAAAATTAATACAGATGTTGAACAATCTCAGAATCGTTTTACTTGGATTTCACAGGTTTTTAAATTTGTATTTATGTTCCGCGTGCAATTGCCGAGACCGCAATGTGAGCACCGCCACAACTGCCCAAAACGCCCCCAACATGAGAGATGCTGCAGCCGCGCGTCGACCCTATTCTGCCCGCCACGCCCCCACACAGAGAAAGACTCTTCAACGCGGGACGGGGCAAGCGGTGGAACAGACGCAGATGTTACCTCAAAAGCCCAAATGACGCCACACTTCAGCTTTATACACCGAAACAGGAACTGGAACATTTCTTTCATCCTCCATTACTGGCAGCGAACTATATTTTAATAGTATTTCCTGTCAATGTTTAATTTCAGAGATGAAGACTGCTCTCTAGAGGATGGGATATGATCTCAAAACGAAACAACTGCCATGAATCTTTATGATTATTTTATATCGATGAATCCCTTTTTGAGAATTGATATAGTATTGCCAAACAAAATATTGCGATACTCACATGTATCGATATTTTCTTACACCCCTATTGCGTTGGGTCCCGCGGGAGTGCAATTCTCAACTCTGAAGTCTACCTTTATCTGCCTATCATCTATCATCTAGTGCATTGTGGGAGATAATCCTCCAGTCGCCTTGGGGTGGAAGGAGAACTTCAAGGGAGCAAATGCATACAAATGCACAAATACAATGCATGTCCATAAAACAACACATTAAAAGTCAGATGGCAGTCTGCTATCAGTCGCTACAGTGCTGCTTAACTAGTTTTTATATTGGTAATAAACACCATAATTGTTTATAATACTAACTGTATACATAAATGTCTTCAAAATAAACTAAATTTATAGAACAATTTAGTATATGCTTAATACAATGCTAAATAACAACATGAGGCTAAACAGGAAATTTGACAATTTTGGTCTAAATGCCTGTTGAATTTGAGTAATTCAATACACCACAAAAACACATTGTGGTTGGTGCAAACTATCCTCACTGCACATTGATGTGTTTTTAATTTGAATCACATTTTTATTTTCATCTAGTGTTGTTTTTGTTTGATTTGGAAATGGACTTCATTGATACGTGTCTGTCAACACCAAAATATATTGGATACAATTATTTAAAAAAAAGTAATTTTAACAGTTTTTCTCTACATTACCCTATTATAAACAGATTTTTGGGACTGGGCCCAGCTGAGCACATTCTGACGTAAACAACCATTGACCAATCAGAATTGGAGAGGCAGTACCAGTTGTTCATTTGGAAGGTACATTTTACTGTATTCCCGCTTGGTTTTCAAACCCATTCGAATCTTTCCACATGGATTTGACACATTCCAATCCATCAAACACTTTGCCAGAGCATGTATAAGTAATAAGTTATGAGAAAAATGTTATGAATACAGTCATGGCTAAAGGGCATTATCAAGAACAACACATGAAAAACTGAAGGCATTTTCATAGGACATTACTTTAAGCTTATATATTACATGTCATACTACATCTGACAATTTAGTCCCTGAGATATCATCTAAGATTAATAACTGGTAGCTAAGTGTTAAAAGTGTTATACTATATTGCATATTTTAGCACGGCTGGAATGCTACAATGACCAATCAGAAGCCAGAATCAGAATGATCAGTTTTATAATGCGGTTGTGCTTGAGGTCTTACAACTGCATTGAAATATCAGACATGCACAATTACAGACAACTGCGCTTAAATGAGATCAAACCTGTTTACCAGCAGAACTAGCTCTAGAATGGTTCAAAACCACAGACACAAAATCATTTCTTAAACCAATCTGCACAACAATCGCAAATTGAAAGTCATCCAGACTATCAAAGCATTAAAATGTGATATAGTTACCATAAGTGCAGTTACAACACAGCCGGAGAACCAGCAGAACCTCCATGACAAACTTCCACTGATCCTGCAGTCTTCTCTAACTGCTCTCTCGCTACTTCCTTCTCATTCTGCACCCCCTTTTATCCGTCCCTCACAAACACCACCAAGACAGAGAGAGAGAGAGAGAGAGGGCGAGAGAGAGAGAGACTCATGCTCTCCTGCTCTCCAAAACACTCAGAATAAGCAAGCACACATTCTTCCTCACACACACACACACATTTGAGTTGTGGATGCTGCATACACAAGTAGGGAGATGTAGAGCTGAACTCATTCTTAAAGAGACACAGCTCGCAGTTCACTCATTCAAACATAACCATCCACTCTCTCAATGAACCGTCAATCGACACACCCACACACATTCTACCGCTCTGTAAATGCAGATCGTTCGCGCATGTCACACACACATCACTGTTCGTTTGATATGCTCTTACCCTCCATGCTGGCGGATGTGGTGCAGTCCTTGGATAGTTTAGGACCTTTGACTTTCAGATTCTGTCAACAGAAAAGATGCTCACTTTAAATATACACAGACACGAGCACACCTACATACAGAGCTTATGCCTGGCTCAGGCAGCAGAATGTGACGAATACTTCCTGCATGGAATAATGAAGATTTGATGGTGAAGGCGTCTTGTGTATGTGTGTGTGTGTGTGTATGAGTAAATGCCCCAAGCTGATGATTATAACTAGATCTACAGTAAGTGATGTAAATGCCTTGCAATAGTGTTGCTATGCGTTTTCTAAGATGCCCTGAGTAGTTTTAGCCCATTGCTATGCGGTTGCTAGTAGGGGTGTGCACAAACAGTTGAGTATTCGAATATTCGGTTAGTTTATCCATGATAAACCCTAAGCAGTTATAGCTAAATGCACTGGTTGGCGCTGTGGAGTGTGTTAACAAGTTGATAGTATTTGATCACAGAACGTCATCATCTGCCTCGTGAAGTTTGGATTTACTTTGATCGAAATGATCTGACAAAATGTAATTACTTCTGATCAAATGAATGAGTGAATATGATTTACCACAATGAAAAATCATGAAATCGACTGAGGAAAGACAGCTATCCATCACTGCATTCACAACTGCAGGTAAGCGCAGCTGTACTCGTTTGAGCCGAGAAGAGAGTTTATTTGATAGTTAAATTATCTTCAGACATAAGTTTCCTCGAGGGAGAGTGGTTTAACACAAAGCACTAAGAAACTGTTAGCACGCATTATCTTTGTCGGTGCGTTCTTATTGTTATCAGACTAAGGAAAGAACTTTCACCCGAACATGTGGATATTATCGTTTCTTTCTCATTAAACCTAATTTTAGTAAACAAATATTTGAATATTCGTTTTTATGAGCCCGAATATTCCAATGCAAAATATGAAAATGCCCATCTCTAGTTGCTAGGGTGATGGAAGGTCAAAAGGGTTCACCCCCATGATATATTGGGGGGTTTAGATATGGCTGGATGGTCCAATGTAAGATTTTTACCCATTTTATCATCTGTCAAACAATGTCTGAGGTATCAAAATAAGATGCAGATACAGAAGATGTGAGCATTTTAATAGTTAGAGTTGGGGGTTTGTTCAAATAAGTATGAGAAATGGTAATAGCGAAACAAACACCACTAATATTGCAATGGATGTGCTACATGTATATAATGGATATCTGAATGTTTTAAGGAGCTTGATGTTGTTAAAAATATGTTTTGCAACCTTTAATCAATGTTTATTATAGACTGTATGAATTAATTCATTCTTTTCAAAAAGTTAGCATTCAAAAACATGTTTTCTTATTGCCAAAGTCGTAAATTAATTAACAATAATGCCCTCAAAATTTAAGGCATGGGGCAATTTTCCTGATTATCTGTACAACTGCACATATAATGTTAATTTCATAAAACAGTTAATATTAAGTTACTTATTTTAGACTTATTTATTTTGGATTTTTATAATTAGACTTAGATTGCAAATATTGTCTGTTTTGATCTACTTCAATGAAAATAGGTACAAACCAATTCACAGTAGAACC